>JBBPBX010002872.1:10060-26151 GCA_038048925.1 Garcialebias charrua
CATTTATATCTTTAGACCTACATTCGTAGGGTTTTCTGGGGTCTGGTCCTGCATGTCGTGTTTTTCCCTGACGTTTACCAGCCCTTCCTCAACATCCCTCCTCCTGTGATCCAGCACTGTCACACCTGTGTTTAATCCTAATCAGAGTCAGAGAATCTTTATTGTCATTCGCACCACATGTGGTACATGTGATGATATGAGATTATGTACACAGGGTCCCAGTTACATCCAACAATAAAAAGTAAAAGAAAAACAGTAATAACTTCTAAGATATGAACTAAGAAAAACATTAACTAAAAATACACTAAGCATTAATATCACTGCACGTGTCTGTCATTTTACCTTGTCTGTGTCAGTATATTCAGCCCTGTGGTGTCTTGTCAGTGTCTCTGGATTGTCCTGTCTAAGATCTGTCTTCCTTCGTGTCCTCCGTACAGTAAGTTAGCTGCCCTGACAGCATTTAGTTTAGTTTATATTCTACATAAACATTTTACTTATTTATCGGAGCCTCTGTCATCATCCTGCATTTTGGGTTCACACACGTCAGTCAGATCATGACAACATTATTCTGAAACACGTGGAATGATATCACCTTTGTTCTCAATGTTTGTTTCTTCTGTCTGTCCCTAAAGCTAGCTGCACTCCCACCTAGTCACTGTTTAGTTACCAATTATCCTAACAGGCGTATTTTTGGTCCGTGGGAAGAAACCAGAGTCCCTGGCGAAAACCCACACAAGTCCATAGAGAATATGCAAACTCCACACAGAAAGATGCAAGGTGGGATGCAAACCCGCAGCCTTCTTGCTGTGAGGTGACAGCTCTGACCACTAAACCTCTCTTTCATGTTTCATTATGATTATCTTCATTGTTTTTTGTTCTAATGTTTTAAAACTCAAACAGTTTTTTGTACTGCTGCCAGTCTTTGCTAGGACCCTCTCGGTATTGAGATCTTAAATCTCAAAGAGTCTTTCCTGGTTAAAGAAATATTCAGATAAACAAGATCTTATGCTGTAATACCTTTTACTCATTCTACATAGCACACCAATAGATGAAACATAATAGGAGATCAAAAAAGGCGTTCAATACAAGATAAACTGGACTTTATTTGTTACAGAAGACGTTTCGACCTCTATCCAGAGGGCTTTATCAATTCAAGAACAGACTGTGTGCGCGTGGAGTTATAACAGTCTTAGGAGTCATGCACCAACGTATGTATTTACATACAGTTGTGTTTCTTCTGTCAGAGACTTCAAGGAAACTCCTACTGTTAAGGTGTGATTTGTCAATTTACATGTATGTGTTACCTCAGCTTGCAATTTACACAAGTTGGTGTGTGACTCCTAAGACTGTTATAACTCCACGCGCACACAGTCTGTTCATTGAATTGATAAAGCCCTCTGGATAGAGGTCGAAACGTCTTCTGTAACAAATAAAGTCCAGTTGATCTTGTATTGAACACCTTTTTTGATTTTATCATGTCCTGGACGACTGAGAATCTTCACCAGCATAATAGGAGATCCCACAGAGTTTTGAAATGACAACTGTTTAACAAAACAAGTTGATCATAAGCCAACTTCAGCAAAAGAAAAACAAAATATTTGCATTGCATCCTTCTGTTTTCTTGTATTTATGTTTACCCTATTTTTTTGCCCTTGTTACATGTCAACCACTTGTTAGTGTGCTGGCATACTTTTGTGTTAGGAAGCTTCAGCTGGTTACCTTGTTCAGCATTTCACTCAGTCTAAGTCTTTTTGGTCACTCAGTGATTAGAGCGGTATTGTTTTTGAGTACGTTATTTTTTTCTCTGCTTACTGAACTCTTTTCCCGCGGTTTCACTCTTTCTGTATCCTCAGTTGACTGCATCATCAGTTCATCAGCCTGCTCGGTTTCCTTCTGCCGAACACAAACACCAAAATTTGACAACCTGCCAGGCTCCATTAAATCTCCACCTAGTGCATCTCTGCCTACAGGCTAACAAGTCTCCCCGGTCAATTCAGCAACCACTAACCTCAGCAGCTCCATCATAAGATGATCTTTTTGTAATAAACCGCTGACTTTGAGTCTAAGTCACTACTGCTGGGTTCAATTTCTGCTGAAAGTTAACACCTGTGGTACGTAGCCCCTTTAACGAAGACAGATTGATCAGATTAAATGGAAATGTGTTAAATGAGGATAACATATCCTTGAGTTATTAAGTGATTGGGTCTAAAAAATCCTGCTGATGAAGTTAACTCAGACAGTGGAAGCAATCTTAAAACAAAATCAGTCCTAGAGCTGTTTTTGTGAGCTGCTGGAATTGACAATTCATCTGCAACTCCTGTAAAAATTGTGATGTTTTTTTCTCCACTTTCATTTAATAGAAACTTGTTAAGTCAGGGGTATGAGGCACACAAGACACCCTGTTAGTCGATAAATGCTGGGAAAAAAATGAAATTATGAATCATTTGTAATTTCTTGCTTTACACTTGGATTTGCCATCATTTCAGGTGTTTTCATCACTTGCCACCATGACAGGAGGGCAATCATGTAACTTATTTCCTCTCTATCTTAGCAAAATGTCACACTAATCAGTGGATGGACTGTAATGAAACTCTCAAAACATCATTATCTTACATTTTGGAGTTTACCATATTAAAATGTCCACCACACCTAACCGACCATTGCAACACAAACATGGCATTTTTTAAATTGAGATCAAATTTGCTGTGGTGGTAAATCAGACACACATTAACTTCAAACAGATTGACAACACTATCTGTTAAAACTTAGACATTCATGCATTGCTTCAAAACATATTTACTTCCTGAATAAATGTCCGTTGTTTCTCACATTCAGGTTTCTGCTGTTTTAACCAGATACCCTTGAGGTGAGATAATTTTCAGAAAGCTAGCATCCATTTTTTCAACTCTTAGCAGGGAAATAAAATGTTAAAATATGTTTATTTAAATAAATAAATAAATATTAAGGGTCAAGCATTGTCATCTGCAAGTATCACCAAAAGTACCCGATAGTAATTGTTTTCAAGGCACTCATTGCAATGAAATGAAGACCAGGTAAAAAATACCATAAAGTAAGAAAATCTGCACAATATTATTAGTATAAAGTATAGTTCAGGATAACTTTTTAATGTTTGATTTCATACTTTGTTATGAGTAAGTTTAAACTTAAATACTGCCTTTTTTGTGAAAGTTGTAAAAGCTGTGATGGCAGATGTCTCCTTTTACCCCCCATAGAGGAGCAAAAAGGGAAATTGGAACTAGCCTTTGTTCGTCTTTTCATCCGTCTGTCAATGTTATGAGCAAGACAACTTGGAGAATAAGTGAGATACTGACTTACATTTTTTTTGTGTGTGGCAACAGGCATAAGAAAAGATGCGTTTCAAAAATCGGTTTGTCATGTGACAATTCAAGATGGCTGCCTCCATAGGTTTATGTATAAATGTTAACCTTGTAAGCTGGATAGTTAGAAAAATAAGCAATGTGCCGACAGACACTCTGGTGTGTGACTACATCAAGGAAAAAGAAAGATTCATTTCAAAAATTGAAATAAATGGACTAAGTTTTCCCTCGCCCGGACGCGGGTCACCGGGGCCCCACTCTGGAGCCAGGCCCGGAGGTGGGGCACGCTGGCGAGCGCCTGGTGGCCGGGCTTTTACCCATGGAGCCCGGCCGGGCACAGCCCGAAGAGGAGACGTGGGTCCCCCTTCCCATGGGCTCACCACCTGTGGGAGGGGCCAAAGGGGTCGGGTGCAATGTGAGATGGGTGGTGGCCGAGGGCGGGGACCCTGGCGGTCTGATCCTCGGCTACAGAAGCTGGCCATTGGGACATGGAATGTCACCTCTCTGGTGGGGAAGGAGCCTGAGCTAGTGTGTGAGGTTGAGAGTTCCGACTAGAAATAGTCGGACTCACCTCAACGCATGGCTCTGGCTCTGGAACCAGTTTCCTTGAGAGGGGTTGGACACTCTTCCACTCTGGAGTTGCCCCTGGTGAGAGGCGCCGAGCAGGAGTGGGCATACTGGTTGCCCCCCATCTTGGTGCCTGTACGTTGGGGTTCACCCCGGTGAACGAGAGGGTAGCCTCCCTTCGCCTACGTGTGGGGGGACGGGCTCTGACTGTTGTTTGTGCCTATGCACCAAACGGCAGCTCAGACTACCCACCCTTTTTGGAGTCCTTGGAGGGGGTATTGGAGAGTGCGCCTCCTGGGGACTCCCTTGTTCTACTGGGGGACTTCAACGCTCACGTGGGCAATGACAGTGAGACCTGGAGGGGTGTGGTTGGGAGGAACGGCCCCCCTGATCTGAACCAGAGTGGTGTTCTGTTATTGGACTTCTGTGCTCGTCATGGATTGTCCATAACGAACACCATGTTTAAGCATAAGGGTGTCCATATGTGCTCTTGGCACCAGGACACCCTAGGTCGCAGTTCGATGATCGACTTTGTTGTCGTCTCATCTGATCTGCGGCCGCATGTCTTGGACACTCGGGTGAAGAGAGGGGCGGAGCTGTCAACTGACCACTACCTGGTGGTGAGTTGGCTCCGATGGTGGGGGAGGATGCCGGTCAGACCTGGCAGACCCAAACGTATTGTGAGGGTCTGCTGGGAACGTCTGGCAGAGTCTCCCGTAAGACGGAGCTTTAACTCCCACCTCCGGGAGAGCTTTGAACACGTTCCGAGGGAGGCGGGGGACATGGAGTCCGAGTGGGCCGTGTTCCGCGCCTCTATTGTCGAGGCAGCTTATCGGAGCTGTGGCCGCAAGGTTGTTGGTGCCTGTCGTGGTGGCAACCCTCGAACCCGGTGGTGGACACCGGCAGTGAGGGATGCTGTCAGGCTGAAGAAGGAGTCCTATTGGGCCTTTTTGGCTTGTGGGACCCCGGAAGCAGCTGATAGGTACCGGCAGTCCAAGCGGCATGCGGCTCGGGTGGTTGCTGAGGCAAAAACTCGGGCGTGGGAGGAGTTCGGAGAGGCCATGGAGAATGACTTCCGTACGGCTTCGAGGCGATTCTGGTCCACCATCCGGCGTCTCAGGGGGGGAAAGAGGTACGCGACCAACACCATTTATGGTGGAGGTGGCGTGCTGCTGACCTCAACTCGGGATGTTGTGAGTCGGTGGGCGGAATACTTCGAAGACCTCCTCAATCCTACTGGCACGTCTTCCACTGAGGAAGCAGAGCCTGGGGACTTTGGGTCGGGTTCTCCGATCTCTGGTGCTGAGGTCGCCGAGGTGGTTAAAAAGCTCCGCGGTGGCAAGGCTCCGGGGGTGGATGAGATTCGCCCGGAGTTCCTTAGGGCTCTGGATGTTGTAGGGTTGTGTTGGCTTACGCGACTCTGCAATATCGCGTGGACATCGGGGGCAGTTCCCTTGGATTGGCAGACTGGGGTGGTGGTTCCCCTATTCAAAAAGGGGGACCGTAGGGTGTGTTCCAACTATAGGGGGATCACACTCTTAAGCCTCCCTGGTAAGGTCTATTCAGGGGTTCTGGAGAGGAGGGTCCGTCGGATAGTCGAACCTCGGATTCAGGAGGAGCAGTGTGGTTTTCGTCCTGGTCGTGGAACACTGGACCAGCTCTACACCCTCAGCAGGGTCCTGGAGGGTGCGTGGGAGTTTGCCCAACCAGTTTACATGTGCTTTGTGGACTTGGAGAAGGCATTCGACCGCGTCCCTCGGGGGGTTCTGTGGGGGGTACTCCGGGAGTATGGGGTACCAGGCCCATTGATATGGGCTGTTAGGTCCCTGTACGACCGGTGTCAGAGCTTGGTCCGCATTGCCGGCAGTAAGTCAGGCTCGTTTCCGGTGAGAGTTGGACTCCGCCAAGGTTGCCCTTTGTCACCGATTCTGTTCATAACTTTTATGGACAGAATTTCTAGGCGCAGCCAAGGTGTTGAGAGGATCCGTTTTGGTGACCTTAGAATCGCTTCTCTGTTTTTTGCAGATGATGTGGTCCTACTGGCTTCATCAGTTCGTGATTTACAACTTTCACTGGAGCGGTTTGCAGCCGAGTGTGATGCGGCCGGGATGAGGATCAGTTCCTCCAAATCCGAGGCCATGGTCTTGAGCCGGAAAAGGGTAGCATGCCCTCTCCGGGTCGGGGAGGAGGTCCTGCCCCAAGTGGAGGAGTTTAAGTATCTCGGGATCTTGTTCACGAATGAGGGAAAACTGGAGCGTGAGATCGATAGGCGGATAGGTGCAGCGTCCGCAGTGAAGCGGGCGCTGTACCGGTCTGTCGTGGTGAAGAGAGAGCTGAGTCAAAAGGCAAAGCTCTCAATTTACCGATCGATCTACGTTCCCACCCTCATCTATGGTCATGAGCTTTGGGTTATGACCGAAAGAACAAGATCTCGGATACAAGCGGCTGAAATGAGTTTTCTCCGCAGGGTGGCTGGACTCTCCCTTAGAGATAGGGTGAGAAGCTCAGTCATCCGGGAGGGACTCGGAGTAGAGCCGCTGCTTCTCCACATCGAGAGGAGCCAGTTGAGGTGGCTCGGGCATCTGGTTAGGATGCCTCCTGGACGCCTCCCTGGTGAGGTGTTCCGGGCATGTCCCACCGGGAGGAGACCCAGAGGAAGACCCAGGACGCGCTGGAGGGACTATGTTTCTCGGCTGGCCTGGGAACGCCTTGGGATTCCCCCGGAGGAGCTGCTCCAAGTGGCTGGGGAGAGGGAAGTCTGGGCCTCCCTACTTAGGCTGCTACCCCCGCGACCCGACCCCGGATAAGCAGAAGAAGATGGATGGATGGATGGATGGTTTGCCAAGTTAAAATTCAAGATGGCAGCCACCATACTGTAGATGTAAACCAGCCCATATGCTTTCTAAAACTAGAAAAAAAACTACTTCTGTTCTTATTCAGGAGTATAACTCCTACCCACATGACTATATTGCAGCAAAAACATTGAGATTTACTTTTAGTCCAGAAAAACACTCACCTCGAAAACTACAAACATTCACTATTAAGGTGGTATCTAGGTTTGTTCACAAATCTTTTAATAAAACCCAGTATTTGAACAAATCTAGACTAGATCTAAACTTACGGTCAAACATGACATGTAAACGGAGGGCAGACTATAAGGTTAAGGCTGAATGAAAAACACAAAATGGCAAATATCTCTTTCCATATGAGCACATAACTTATTTACACAGACTTGTGTTGTGCTTTGAACTGTTTGTGTTGGAAATGGACTGAGCGTGATTGATTATAATTTTATAAAGGTTATATGCTTCATTTGGAAGGCTAGTCAGTCTCTCTGACAAATGTCACACAAAGCCTTTCACACAGAGAGGTGGCAGCATATGGACGCTCACTATAGTCATTCAAAGTCCCCTCACACACACCAAAAAAAAAAAACTTCAATAAAAGGTTGTCTCAAAGTATTTACATTATTTATCCATGGGCTGTCACCTGTGAGGTTGATTATTTTTCAGGCCCTAAGGCCACAGCTGAGGATTTCATTCATTGCAGCTCAAGGTGCATTGCTGATAAAATTGCAGTATACTACCTATATCTTGGGCTGTCAGTGTTTTGTGGCCCAAATATCAATGGAGGAGTGGTTCTGTTCATACTCTTACTATCAACCAAAAGCAAGGGAGATCTTCACAGCTTTTTTCTGCCTAAGTGACCTGAATTGCTTTGGTTTGTGTAAAATCCCCATCAGGCCATCATGTGGATTTGAAAGATTTATAATTAATGATATTGATCTAAAAGAAGACATGAAAACTGTTTGTTAAAAAGTATTTTTCTAACTAATTACCAAAAGTGCACTGTCTTGTAAAGAGTGAAAAACATTCCAGTTTGAATCAAAAGGTAAATAGGATGCTCGTGTTTTGCTGCCGCTGCAGCCTTGGCAAAATGATTCAGCACTCTGTCTCTACAGTGAGCAGTTCTGCAGTTGTTGTAAGTTATTTTCAAGTAAGGTATGGTAAGTTACATCTTTCAGATTTTTTAAATCACAAATTATTAATGACCATGGACAATTCTTTATGAATATGCTTCACGTATGAGCTCATATGTGTTACTAAACATGAACACGTTTTTCAAGCTCACAAGACTGTGGTAAATATTTTAAATATTTTAAATATTTCCTCTGTTGGTGTGGTAAATATTTTTGATGGTTGGGGTCTCAGTGGCGGCCTGTGAAATGTCAACCGGGGTGTGTGTGTGTGTAGGGGGGGCTATTTCTCCAAAATGAAAAAAAAAAAATTCCCAAGTTCAAACAGGTTTTTTAAATCAAATTCAGATTAATACAAGGTCAACAGAACAATTAAATGCTCATGATGAGAAGAGCCAATTTGACTCCCTAAAACAACAAAGAACAAACAAAAATATATATGAATAAATAAATTATATATAAATTATAGAAAGGAAAATAAGTGAGATTAAAACATTTCTGCATTTTTACATGCAAGAGGCTTTGTTTTCATTCTCCAGATCAATACAGTGTTAAGAAATAGTAAAGCACAACAAGTGACATTTAGTATATAAAATTATTAATGTTTGATCATGTTTTATAAGCAAATTAAAATAAATGTAGCCATCAGAGTCCAATACTGTACAATAACCTGTGCTGGCAACCTAACTCCACAAACAAACAAATACAAAAACAAACTCACCAGTTGCCACTTTTAGAATAAACAGTCAGCTGAAGGCTTTTATCACAAACAGAGCACCTAATACTGTAGTTTATGTTTATGTTTATTAAATTTGTTCATTTTTTTTACAAAAGAAGCAATACAAGACAATCTCATAAATGATTGTGTACAAAATGTAAAAAAATGAAAGGTAGCAGAAAGAAGAATAAATCTTATTATATCTGCCCCTTACTTCCAACAATCAGATTAAACAACAATAATCAACCATGTAAACAATAATAATCTTCAACCAACTTTTTCCAACAATCAGATTAAACAATAATAATCTTCAGCCAACAGTACAAAATGACTAACTCTTTCTAATTTTCTAACTAATACAATACACATTACGCTATTTCATATATTTTTTTAACACATTTGTTTTGATCATTTTTTTAAATGTAAACATTGACTTGGCATTTTTAACTACATTCTCCAAGCCATTCCATAATCTAATTCCCTGAATTGAGGTAGAACGTCCCTTCAAACTGGTTCTGAATTGTGGTTTTACAAACAACTCTGTCCCCTTAAGATTATAACAACTTTGTCTTTTAACAAAGTGCATTTGGATATTTAAAGGTAATGCATTATTTTGAGCTCTATACATAACTGATAAAATATTATAGTCTACCAAATCATGGAACTTCAATAACTTTAGTTGATAAAATAATGTACTTGATGATGACGGTAATGCTTTCTAGTGATAATTCTTACGGCTCTCTTCTGTAATACAAAAATAGGTTTTGTGACTCCACTGTAGTGGAGATGATATCGGTCAGGAATGGTAATATAATAATATAAGCATTAGATAAAGGCTAGCATTAGCATGCTAGCTCCAAAAACAAACTCACCAGTTGCCACTTTTAGAATAAACAGTCAGCTGAAGGCTTTTTTCACAAACAGCCATCTAAAATTTGAGAGGCATGTCAGTCAGAAATTTAAATAGACATTAGATAAAGGGGTTTCAATGATTTATAATAATAATAATAATAATAATAATAATAATAATAATAATAATAATAATAATAATAATCATTTTATTTAAAAGTGCCTTTCAGGACACCCAAGGACACTTAACAAACCAATACAGTGTAATACAGATCAAACAATATCAGCGACAAATTGAAATATAAAATACATAAAGATTATAAAATGCAAAATAATAGAAATACATTTAGTAAAGTTAATGATAAGCTAGTCTAAAGAGATGTGTTTTCAGAGCAGTCTTGAACAGAGAAAGGGAGGTGGTGTTTCGGAGGTCTGGCGGTAGGGCGTTCCAGAGGTGAGGGGCAGAGCAGGTGAAGGCCCTGCTCCCCATGGTGGAGAGGCGGGCAGAGGGTACATGGAGATGTAGCGAAGAGGAGGATCTGAGAGAGCGTGATGGGATGGAGATTTGGAGGAGGTCAGATAGATAAGGAGGGGCAAGGTTGTGGATAGATTTGAACGTGAGGAGTAGAATTTTGAAGATGATGCGTGATTTAACCGGGAGCCAGTGGAGCTGCTGCAGGACAGGAGTGATGTGGTTATAGTAGGAGGTTTGAGTGATGACACGGGCAGCTGAGTTCTGGACCATCTGTAACTTGTGGAGAGATTTGTTGGGGAGGCCGTAGAGAAGGGAGTTGCAGTAATCGATACGGGAAGTCACAAGACTGTGCACCAGGATGGCTGTGGAGCGGGGTGTGAGAGAAGGACGGAGACGGTTAATATTACGGAGGTGGAAATAGGCAGACCGAGTAATATTGTTGATGTGTGAAGTGAAGGAGAGAGTGGTGTCGAGGATGACACCGAGGCTCTTGACCTGAGGGGAGGGGGATAGCAGAGAGTTGTTAAGGGGGACGAGAAGATGTTCTGATTTTGAAATAGAGTTTTTGGTACCGACAAGAATGATTTCTGTTTTGTTACTGTTTAGTTGAAGGAAATTGTTAGAAAACCAGTGATTTAGCTCATTGAGACAGTCGGTGAGGATGGAGGGTGGGTGGGTGGAGTTAGGTTTTGATGACAAGTAGAGCTGTGTGTCATCAGCATAACAGTGGAAATGGATGCCGTATTTGCGGAAGATGTGACCTAGTGGAAGGAGGTAAATTATGAAGAGGAGGGGTCCGAGGACAGAGCCTTGGGGGACACCCGTGGAGACAGGGAACGGAAGGATTTAAGCTGAATGATTTAAAACTTACCTGAGCAAGCTTGCTTGAGTCACTGACCGCACGGCAAATTTTCCAGACAAAAAATAAATAAATAAATAAATAAACGGCCGGAAACACGCAATCGGTAGGTAGAGCTCACGTTGGACTGTTCAGGGCGGTGAAAACTGTGCCCAGCATCTTCCCATTGTTGTGTAACGTTGTGGAATAACTGTGCATGCACCATTTATAACAAAAGTCTTTGGATAAGATCGCCCCCAAAAGAGGAAATATGTCACCAATCAGAAAACTTTTTTTTGAAACAAACAATATAACTCATAATTACTCATAAAATATTTATATTACACAACTAAAAACATATATGCATACTGTATATTTCAAAATATTTTTTTTTTATTTTTTTTATTTTTATTTTTATTTTTTTAAAGTCTTCAATGTAAAATGGTCCAGAAGTTCCAGAGGGACGGCACCCTAGCGCCCCCTATTTGCCGGCCACCCCTGGTTGGGGTGCATTGAGGACTTTTTCCTCTTTTGAGCTTCCAGGTAAAAAAATAAATAATAATAATACTATGTTTTTTAGCTAAAACCTTTAGAAAACTATCACCAAGCAAGTTTCAAGACCGAACAATCTTTTTTCAAGTGGGACTGAATGATTTTCAGTCCATTTACCGTTTAGAAAAGGAGAAATTTATAAGGATAGTTTATGATGCGAGTCATCCTTCAGTGTAAGCTAAAGGCTAAGCTAACAATAACTGGTTTTATTTGTTTTGTTTTTATTTGTGTTTTGTTCAGTCCTATTAAGAAATGAAGGGGATAAGGACAAGAATAAGAAAAGCACTGCTTATATTTTTACAAAACACTAACATTAAAAGAAAAATACATGTACTGTCCAGTTATTTTAAGAGACCATGAGTGTAATTATTACAGTATTTGGGTACCGTATTATGTGCGGTGGCGACTCCACTTCTCAGAAACATCCAGGCTGGACCAGAGGATCCCCTTATTATCACCTCCTGCCATGTCCTCCTGTACAGTGGAAGAAAAATGTTTAAGGGCTGCTACAAACAGGTTCATAAAACCATCTTTGTTGGTAAATGCAAATGCTTATTGTCAATTACCATGTGACGTGTGCTGCTGACCACTTGACCAGGTCACCCTTGTAAAAGAGATCTCCATCTCAACGGACTCTACCTGGAAAAATAAAGGTGATTGATTGATATAGCAGACATCTGGTGAATATAAAAGTTTATATTGTCTGATATTTAACAGGTTTGACTTCAGCTCAACTTTTGTACACAAGCTTGAGTTAAAAACATGAACATCTGATAATCATAATATTAACACATGAACATCTGATATTCATAATATTAACACAACACATGAACATCTGATAATCATAACATTAACACATAAACAACTGACAATCATTATATTAACACACGAACATCTGATAATCAAAATATTAATACATAAACACCTGATAATCATAATATTAAACACATAACGTTTAGAAAACACTTTTGTAACATCTAGTTGAGAGCCATATCAGTCAGGAATAGTAATAAGCATTAGATAAAGAAACACCACAACGTTCATAAGCACAGCTAGTAGCTAGCTACTGTGTGACTGACCGCAACACACGACACCACGTCACGCACACAGATGAGATCAGCTCAAACGTTGCTCATGTGCGCTTAGCGATTTATTAAAGTCACTAATTATTACTTGCTTACCTGTGTAGAAAGGCACCATTAATAATTACTGCTGTTTCAACGTAGGTAGTTGCGTGTGATCAGCTCTGACTGTGTAAACAGAGTCCCCCACTCCCCCTCCCTCCTCGGCAGTCAAACCGGAAACACGCTGTCGATCCGCAGCGATAGACGAGTCCAGGCTCGAGGGCGACGGAAAATGCGACCTGTACAGTCCAATAGTTTTGGACAGATGGGACATAAACTGCGCATGCGCTAGCGCGCTAGTTATAATTAGATTCAATGGAAAAGCCGCAGGCGGCGCCCAGCGGGGAACCGGAAGTACGTCACAATCAGAAAACGTTTTTTGAAACAAACAATCATTACTCATAAAATATTTATCCTACACAACTAAAAACATATATGCATACATTTAAAATTTTTTTTATTATTTCATTTTTATAAAAAAAATTAAATCTTCAAATGGTGAAGAGCTGCAGTTCCAAGGAGGGGCGGCGCCCCTAGCGCCCTCTAGTGGCGGCCGCCACTGCTTCAGATATGAGGCGATCAGATAATCTGGCAGAGAGGCGGAGACTGAGGAGTGCTTAAGAAGCGCAGGGCACAGTTGCAATAGAAAGAAGATTGGGAGTGGCACAGGTGAGCTGAACAAAGCTGATGAGTGAAGTTTAGCAGGGCAAGCAGAAAATACTGTATATACAGTATTTTCTGGTGTATAGGTCGCACCTGTGTATAGGTCGCACCATCCAATTATTGCCAAAGATTAGAAAAATCCCTAGATAGGTCGCACTGGTGTATAGGTCGCACCTACGTTTAGCTCTGCTGCAAATGTCTGCCACAGGAGCACACAGCAAGGCTTTTAAGAAGATTAACACTTAAAAACAATTACTTGTTTGATAAAAATTATAGCAAATATGTGGCTGAGCTGAACTTTTCCTTAATAAATGAACGTAATTGTGAAATGAGCTGGATTTAAAAATTTGTTTCGCCGAAAGTGATAAAAAGCCATATATAGGTCGCACTGGTGTATAGGTCGCAGGCCTTGACAAAACCATAAAAAGGTGCGACCTATACACCGGAAAATACGGTATACATGGGCCTGGCTTGATATGAAACATTACATCAGACCTACACTTGCCCCATCAATCATGAATAAGAAAGAGGTAAAAAAATAAAATAATAAAGATACGTTTGCAGAATCTCATCTTGAAAACTCAAACAATTCTAATTTATAGATTTTTTTTAATTTCATGTATTTATCATATTTGCAGAGCAGAGAAACTGAAAGCATGAGAGTCAACAACTCAGTAAAGGTACCGTAAGTGATATTTATTTACAGTGATGACTTGGCAGGAAATACAGAGCCGATCTGTAGGGGATGGAGAAGGGCAAGTATGGAGTACAGAGGGTAACATTAATAATAATATTAATAATAATTAATTCAATTTATAACGCACTTTTCATTACTGAAAATCTCAAAGTGCTAAACATATATTGAATGCTACACACATTCATAAACCGGTGGCGGCAGACTACCATGCAAGGTGCTTTCCAGTCCTACCGGGAGCAACTCAGGGTTAAGTGTCTTGCCCAAGGACACAACGACACATGGTGCGGGTCCCGGGAGTCGAACCGCCAACTTTCCGATCGGGAGACATTAGGATATTTGTTAGCAATAATTCTGTCCTTACAGGTTATTTGGTTCAGCGGAGCAGAGAGGAGGATGGCAGAGCCCAGGTACGTGTGGCTAAGGTGGTGACGCAGGGTGGAGGTACACTGGTTGCAGATAAGTGGGAGGTGGCAGGAGTGGCAGGACAGACACAGGCAGGATGTAAGTCTTAGTGGGAGACATGGAAGGAAACAGGAAATGCAAGGACCAGGAGCACACAGGGAGGGAGGGGAAAAAGTAGTAGTAAGCACACAAAACCAGTTGGTACACAAATGTCCCAGTGATCATAACAAATCCTCAGGCCTTTATACCCCAGGACCTCATCAGTGGAATAGGCCACAGCTGCCGCTCGTTGATGCCGCCCTGCCACTCAGGAAGCTGCAGAGGATGACAAAACTGGAATTCCCACAGTACTGTACGAGCTGAGCGTCCAATGCCAGCTAAAGTGTTGTGGCATTATTAGTACATAAAATATGAGTACTTAATTATTCCCAATGTTTGCTCAGGTGGTAAACTTTAGGAGTTATTGATTAGTTCTCTGTTTTTGACCTGCAGATGCAAGTTTACGAGTTTAAGTATAAACATTGATGAACGTTTCTTCGTTTTCTGCAAAACATTAAAAAAATGCTCTTAACGACTTTGTTTTTTATACAATTTAAGAAGAAAATATGCTCAATTTACAGGTGGTTTAAGTTTTACTTTTTGGTTCAATTAAGGCTACAAAACAGGTTAGAAATGTTTAAAACCATCTATCTTGCAGATCAGTTAGTCCTGGTTTGCAGTGACTATACAAATATTGACCCCCTAGCTGTGTCTTACTGAAACTATGAAGAAGGAGTATTCTGATGCGTGCTCAATAATCCAGTTAGAAAAATCTAGCAAAGCTATGAAGAAGCTGGTCTTATTCAAAGTAAAATTAAATAGTAGAGAATGATTACATAAAAAAGCACAGTTTGTCATTAATTAGGTTATTTGCTGCAAATGTGCCATTAAATCATGCAGTTCTGATCTGTAATCAAATGTGTTTAACATGGTCTTAAAAAGAGAGATATATCAGAACATTTACTGCATCAAAAGTCAAAATGTTTACTATTTAGGCACAGGAAACTAAAATCTGTTATTCAAATTCTTTACATATGCTCAATGCTCTAAAAGGCAGAAGATACACTATTTAGTTTATCTTTGTATCTGTGGAACTCCCAGAGGCACAAAGCACACATAGGCAATTTTTTATACCTTGGAAAAAGACGGGGTTCCCATCGATACCACACACACACAACGGGGGATTAAAGGTGTAGGCTAAAACCCTAAACAGTTGTTTCATAAAATACTTCTGCAATTTGCTGGTGAAGATTCTCTGCAATTGTTTCCCAAATGTGGGGCTGAACGTTCTGTGTACCAAAAGGTGTAGTGAGAACTGAAGCAGAATATATTGCCATAAGAAACTTTTATTTGAGCCTTACAGTTCATTATACCAACAGTGGCTTAACTACAAATTGCATTTTTGCCCCAAGAGTGCAACGGAGAAGCGATTAAACTGAGAGGGTTGGTGCAGACTGTACAGCAGAATGGTCTGCATTAATGGTTTGGACATGTGCTTGTCAAACAACGTGAAGGCCTAATTTTGTAAACAAGGTGAGTTATTTCCACAAAGACAGGAGTGCACATAACTTTTTTTTTGTGGGCTCTTCAGCAGATGGTGTTTGGTACTCACCCCATATGCAACTTTGTCTTAATAAGTGCCACCTTCCTTGCTGTCCTCTTCAGTGTCACCTCCATGGTCCTCTGCTTCAGCTTCCTGCATGGTAGATGATGCAGATGCTGCAGATGTACCTCCTTGCACTTGGTATTTTTTTCCCTTTCATTATTTTGTAAAACCTATTTTGTGAAATGTAGTTATGACACCCTCCATGAGTTTGTATTTTTATCTTGTTGCATTGTTCTGTTTTGTGTTG
>JBBPBX010002872.1:40975-86746 GCA_038048925.1 Garcialebias charrua
ATTTATATATATATTTATAGGGCAATCTATTTGCTTTATGTAAAAAAAAATATATATATATTTTTTTACATAAGTTACACATTTTTCCACGTTCTGTTTGAAGCCTAAATAATTGCTGTTTATAGAGCCAGAAAAATCCTATTAGACAAATCAAAACACAACATTTTGTACAGCAGAGAGTGTGTAGTATTGGTTTACTCTTTGTTTGTACTTTGCATTTAGAATATCTGAGCCATTTTATGTTATCTTTGTCTTCATCATCTGCAGTAAGTTTTCATCCTCAGAGTCAAAGAACAGGTCAGCCTTTCAGTTCAAATCTACACTTTTCACTAAAAGAAGCTTGGCTGCCCTTCAAAACACATGAGTTCAGCTGAAAATATGACTCCTACATATTATTTTTGGAGTATATCCAAAATATGAACAAAATACTATTTTCAGAGCAGCACATCAGTCAAAGAATCACCTTGGAAGTTCTGTTTTAGTCAAAAACTGTTGGGCTATTCAGAACAGTGTTATTAAAATCAGGCAGCTCATTTCCGTTAAAGATGGAGTTAGCTCAGCATGCTGCTTGTCAAAAACCAAACTGATGAAGTTGATGAAATGTTTCTGGACGCCAGAGTAACACAGTCTGATGCTAATAATCATCACACTCTAATAATATATTATTTTGCCAGGAAACCTGACAACTATTAGTTTGTGCTTTTGCAAATTCTACACTTCGCCCTCATCCTCTCATTATTCGCCTCACTCCCCACCACCACCATCAGCTGCTGGTTCTGAAAAGTTCTGCAGATGGGATAAATGATAGGGTTGACTTTTTTATTTTTACAAAAATCAACTACTTGTTTCTTTTCTGAGTGGTTGATTTGTTCATAATGTATTTAAATAGATACATTTTTTTTTACATGTTTAACATCTGAGCTGCAACTTGGAACATAGTGCAAAATGGAATTAAAAAGAAAAAGCAACAATTTGCAAGTTTCATAATGCCATATTTTATTCACAATATAACATATTCCATACAACATACAACTGGTGATGAGCGGCTGAGGCTGAGGTCAGGTGAGAGCTGTGCTGCGTTTTACATGGCAGGAGGCAGGTAAGCCAAACAAATGCAAACAAATGCGATTAAATTCAGGTAAGACAAGCCAAATATATTAAATCAAAACATTTAATGTTTTGATTATAAACATTTGATGTTTTTTTTTTTAAACATAAAAGTGTTCATATTAACCTCTCCCTGTTGATTCAAATAAACCAAAACTGGATGGGGAGACCGTGAGAGACCTGGATAGTTTTCTGGGCGAGTGTTTTGACAACATCGTTATGGGTAAAACACAGGAAAACGCCACACCCACACATACATCAAAGCTCTCATCAAAGCGCACACGTTCAGAGAGCTCACCCGGCACATCCACATCTCCTGTGAAAAGCTTTACTGATGTTTTAGAATCTATTGATAAAAAGCTAACTAGCTTAGATTCTAGATTGGCCCTGGTAGAAACCCTTCACAAGGAATTTCAATTATTGAGACAATCACTGGAATTCAGTCAAGCGCAAGTGACGTCACTTGCTGCAGAGAACAAAACTTTGCGGGAGGACGTGAATCAACTCACCTAGGAAATGACGCAGATGTCCGGGGACAACAAGAAGTTAAAGGAGTCCATTCTGGAATTACAGGCTCGTAGCATGCGGGATAATCTAGTCTTCTCTGGGGTCGCAGAGAGAACGGAGGAACACGCAGAAGCTACAATCCGTGAGTTTATCCAACATGAGCTGAAACTCCCGAGTGAGTCGGTTAAAAGCATAACATTTGATCGTGTTCACCGGCTCGGTGCTAAAGTCAGAGTCATAGTCAGAGTCAGAGAGTCTTTATTGTCATTTGCACCGCATGTGGTACATGTGATGAAAACGAGATTATGTACACAGGGTCCCAGTTACATCCAACAACAAATGCAAGAGAAAAACAGTAATAACATCTAGAATTAACTAAGAAAAACATCAACTAGTAATACACTAAGCCCTAATGTAGTAGAAAAACATCATTATAAACAGCAGCACGAACATGAGTCTGTATGAGCAGATGGTCACAGATGAACACAGCAACAAGAAAACAGATCAGCATCAGCATGATGTGATATTTTGCAGTGATTATTCTTATTGTTTATTTATTCATGAGTCTAACAGCCTCAGGGTAGAAGCTGTTCCTCAGTCTAGTGGTTCTACATTTGATGCTCCTCAACCTCCGTCCTGAGGGGAGTGGGGCAAAGAGTGAGTGTGCTGGGTGAGTGAGGTCTTTCATGATGCAGGTGGCTCTTTTCCTGCATCTGGAGGTGTAAATGTCTGTGATGGTGGGGAGACTGACTCCAACAGACTTCTGTGCAGCCTTCACCACTCTCTGTAGAGCTTTCCTCTCTGCAACTGTGCAGCCTCCATGCCACACATTGATGCTGGAGCACAGGATGCTCTCCACTGCACACCTGTAGAAGGAGGTGAGAACTGGGCTGCTCAGACCAGCTCGTCTCAGCCGTCTGAGGAAGTAGAGTCTCTGATGACCTTTCTTGATCAGGCTGGTGGTGTTGTTGCTCCAGCTGAGGTTATCATTCAAGTGTACACCCAAGTATTTGTAGCTGGAGACCACTTCCACTGCAGATCCACTTATGTTCAGTGGGGTGTGGGTGTGTTTGTTCCTTCTGAAGTCCACAATCATCTCCTTTGTCTTCTTCACATTCATGTGAAGGTTATTCTCTTTGCACCAGCTCTCCAGGTGTTCCACCTCCTGTCTGTAGCTGGACTCATCATTGTTTGTGATGCATCCCACCACAACTGTATCATCTGCAAACTTAACAATATGACAGCCTGGATGTGTGGCTGTACAATCATATGTGAGCAGAGTGAACAGAAGAGGGCTCAGCACACATCCTTGAGGAGAGCCAGTGCTGAGGGTAATGGTGGAGGAGGAGAAGTTGTGGATCTTCACGGACTGTGGTCTGTTTGTTAAGAAGTCTAGTACCCAGTTACAAACGGAGGGGCTTAGTCCAAGTGTGGATAGTTTGTCTATCAGAGTTTGGGGGATCATGGTGTTGAAGGCAGATGTGAAGTCCACAAAGAGCATGCGCACGTATGAGTCTTTCTGATCCAGGTGGGTGAGAGCAATGTGGACCACAGAGGAGATGGCGTCCTCTGTTGATTGGTTCACGCGATATGCATACTGATGAGGATCCTCGTTGATGTTGACGGTTGTCTTGATGTGGGACATGACCAGTTTCTCAAAGCATTTAGCGACTATCGGGGTGAGGGCCACCGGTCTATAGTCATTCAGACCAGTCACTGTGGAGCTCTTTGGGACTGGGATGATGGTGGCGGTCTTCAGGCAGGTGGGAACTGACTCCAGTGCAAGTGAGGTGGTGAAGATGTCAGCCAGCACCTCACAGAGCTGGTCCGCACATTCCTTCAGAACTTTCCCTGGGATGTTGTCTGGTCCGGTTGCTTTATGAGGGTTGATCCTTCTGAGACTGCCTCTCACTTCTGCTGCGGTCACTCTGAGATGCTCTTCATCTGGTGATGAGGTGAGTCTGGTGCTAGCTGGTCTGTTTGGGTCTTCAAAATGTGCATAAAACTTATTGAGGGCATCAGGCAGAGATGGGTCCTTGGGGCATTGTTTGCTCTTGCCTTTGTAATCTGTTATGCATTTGATGCCCTTCCACATGCTCTGTGGGTCTTGTGAGGTGAACTATCCCTCAATCCTCTGTGCATATGTGGCCTTGGCCTTATTAATTCATTCAACCTTTTGTTTATACAGGCTAGCCTCGTTGAGCCACGGGGACTCATTTACAAGAGGGACCTGTCTCACTCACACCCAGGGTCAATTTAGAGTTACCAATCAGCCTAACATGCATGTTTTTGGACTGTGGGAGGAAACCGGAGCACCCGGAGAAAACCCACACATGCACGGAGAGAACATGCAAACTCCACCCAGAAATAATAAATAAATAAATAAATGTCACATTTTTGTCATCTATGTATGTTTCCAATACAAGACAAAATTTGTCTCTGCATTTAACCCAACCCCCACCAGGTGGTGCAATGGACAGCCATAGAAAGCGTCCGGGGAGCTAGGGAAATAGGTGTGCACTCATAGACACCCCAAGGTGTGCAGTGGCCGGGGTTCGAACCTGGGTCTTTCGGGTCCCAAGTCGGCTGCCCTGCCTCTACACCATGGCCCCCGGACCGGGATTTGAACCGGGGACCTGCTCGCTGAGAGGCAGCAGCTCTACCAGTTGTGCCACCGTGCTACCCATAATATATTGAATATATTGGAACCAATATTTTACAGAATGCTATTAGAGTCAGAAGAAAATGGCATCCTTCCAACATATATGAAATTAGCCTACATTAGTCTCCTTTTAAAATCAGGAAATGATCCAGTATTGCCTACCAGTTATTGTCCCATCTCCCTTATTAATGTCGATGTTAAAATAATTTGTAAAACCCTCTCTAAAAGATTAGAGACAGTAACTCATTTCATTATTCATCCAGATCAAACTGTATTTATAAAAGGAAGCCACTCGACCACAAACACTCGCAGATTATATAATTTAATAGAGTATTCATATAGTAAAAATATTGAAACAGCAATTTTATCTTTAGACGCAGAAAAAGCATTAGATAGAGTAAATTGGAATTTTTTATATGCTACCTTGATTAAATTTGGATTTGGAAATTACTTCATTAATTGGTTAAAAATATTATATAACTCACCAAAAGCATGTGTCAGGAAAAATAATCAAATATCTTCAAGCTTTTGTTTACAGAGGGACACAAGACAGGGATGCCCACTTTCACCCGCACTATTTGCTATGTTTATTGAGCCTTTAGGAGCAGCAATAACGCAAACTGCTTACATTAAAGGCATACAGTGTAAAAAATATAGAACACAAAATTAGTCTTTATGCTGACGATGTTTTACTTTTTCTTCAAAACTCAGAAAACTCTATATCTAATGTTATCAAATTAATAAACTCATTCTCACAAGTTTCTGATTATTCTATAAATTGGTCAAAATCTACAGCTCTTCCAATAAATTGAGTGTTTAATACTTCTTTAAATGGAAAATTAGAATCAGGTAACATTACATACTTGGGTATTAAGATCTCTCCTAGATTAGAAGACTTAATAAAATTAAATCATATACCACTTTTAAAGGACAACACCCACCATGACACTAACAATTCACCATATTGTACAATTACTGTAATTTATTATTAGGTCTATTTTCATTTTTGCATTTGGGCCAGGCGAGGGTTAAAAAAAAAAAAAAAAAAACACTCCCGAATGAATCCGGAAACCTGGCCGAAGAGTCCCGAAGGGTCATGTGACTTTTGTTACATCGATCTCCACCCAGAAGGCAGAAGGTAGGAGTGAGTTTCCATGGAGGTTTATGAGAGAGAGTGGTAGTTAAAACTGCATATTTCCTGCATATTTCCTGGTGCATTTGTGTGTATATGGACCAGCGCTCTGATTTATTTATTATTTATTTTATAACACCGCTGCTGCTCTCATTCTGCCCAGAGGAGCGAGCCGCGCGTTCTGCCCAGAGGAGCAAGCCGCGCGCGTCTCTGGCTCCTCGTTCCGCTGGTCACCTTTGAAGTTCCTCGTGCCGGTGTAATTTGCTCCCTCGAGTGTATGTACTGTATTTGCTCTCGTCAGCCTTGTTGCGGGGAGCACGGGTCGGGAAGCACGCGCGCGCACAGAGCTCAGCTGAGCGGCTGGCTGCCTTTCTGGTCACGGGGGGAGAGAATAAAAAGTCGATGCGGAAATGAATGAATTTGTCGCGATCAAACGAATTAAACTAGTATGTCTAAGTGGATGCTCGCTCAGAATATGAGTGAGCGACAGCAGGATTAATCAACACAGGCAGCTTTAGGGAATATTTAAAAATGCTTCCTTTTTCTTTTCCTCGCTCGCCTGTAACTCCAAGGCGTCACTTTGGTGACGTGAATGCCCTTGTGAATGCCCATATATGGAGAGGGGCAGATTTTCCCGGAGCTGCATGCTAAAATCTGCTATAAATCATGAAATAACACATTTAGCGTTATTTCTCCACAATATAAGTAATCGCTCCTGTATTATTTTTAAATAAACTAATAAATATTAATGGCGATGCAATTTGAAAACATGGTGGGTGTTGGACTTTAAAGAAAATTGAAGACGATCTTACTAGATGAAAATCTCTACCCATATCACTTATGGGAAGAGTTGCCTCAGTAAAAATGATAGTCCTGCCGAGAATAAATTATTTATTCTCAATTATTCCAAATAAACCTTCAAATAAATGGTTTAAATGGTTTAAACAAGGTGGTTTAAGTCCTGGGACTCTTTCATATCTAAATTCCTTTGGAAAAACAAAACTCCACATACAGGTATTAGCTTAAAAACACTACAGAAATCTAAAGAAACTGGAGGATTAGAACTTCCAAACTTTTATCATTACTTTCTTATATCGGGGAAACTAAACAGCCACTGGCCAAAAGGATGGCCCAGCACAGAAGATCAACATCATCAGGTCAGGACTCTGCAGTCTACACTCATCTCCAGGCCAGCGGTCACTCTTTCAGGGATGAAGATGTTCACATCCTTGATAGAGAGGAACGATGGTTTGAGAGAGGAGTAAAGGAGGCCATCTTTGTGAAAAGAAACCGCCCATCATTAAACAGGGGTGGAGGCCTCCGAGTTCAACTGTCCCCCTCCTACAATGCTGTGATTGCTGGTATCACTCAGCCCTCTGTGAATAGCAAACAACCATCAGGGTGCTAACGATCCATTGTTAGGCTGATGGTCCTCCTTGATCATGTGAGCAGCTGGTTTCAGGCTGTCATCAGCCAACTGGTTGTGTAACACTGTGAGAGGGTGCTATTTATAAGACTGAGCTGAACCCAGCACCTCAGACTGAGGAAGTCTTTCGGACGAAAGACGAAACGTTTCTACAATTTTTTGCTTTGTTTTGTTTTTTTTGTTTTTTGAATGTCCAGAGGACCAGACTTAGCTTTTTTAGATTTTTCTACCTGGATTATTGAGCATGCATCAGGGTATTTTATAGGAGCCAAGATGGTGTAGTGGTTAGGGCGTTTGACTTGGGACCCGAAGGACGCGGGTTCGCGTCCCGGCCACTACACATCTTGGGGTGTCTATGAGTGCACACCTATTTCTCCAGCTCCCCGAGCGCCTTCTATGGCTGCTCACTGCACCGCCTGGTAGGTGGTTGGGTTAAATGCAGAGACGAATTTCGTCTGTGTATGGGAAACATACGCAGATGACAAGATTAGATTATTATTATTATTATTTATCATTACTATTTAGCAAATAGGTTAGAATATATTTCAAAGTGGCTAAATCCAAATGCACTAGATGTAACTTGGATAGACACAGAGCAAACTTTATGTAATAATTTTAGGGTTTCAGACCTGCCATTTATTAGTACAAATATAAAAAAAACATGTCTGCTTTAAAAGTATCAATATTAGCTCATCTCTGACAGCATGGTGGGAGTATCTGAAAATGACAAAGTCTTCACTGCTCCCATGCAGACAAACACCCATCTGGAACAATCCTGACATACAGAAAGAAAATAATATGTAAAATTTCTCAGGTTGGAGAGTTAGGGGAATTGAACGTCTGGAACACATATTTGATGGTATAGACTTTATTTTATTTAATGAATTAATAATAAAACATGGCATTGACAATAAATACTTCTTAGAATATGAACAACTTAAGTCTATTGTAAAAAAGAAATTTAAGCTTAATAGATAATTGTTAGAGACACCAATATGTGTGTCAGAATTCATTAATCTTAAAGACCCAAATTGTTATCTAAAATATACAAGAAATTGTCTAGAATCGATGACTTCATAACGCTTCCTGTTGTAAAATGGGAGATAGATTTATCAGTCAACTATGACCAAAACACTTGGTCTCAAATATGTTTAAAAACATTTAAATGACTAGAATCTCCAATTTACAATTAATACAGTATAAAGTTCTCTATAGAGTACACTATACAGGTCAACAAATGTTTAAGATAGGATTTACATCATCTAACAATTGCTCACAGTGCACAAGCAATATACCTGATGATTATATCCACACACTCTTGTTCTGTCCACCCGTTCAGAGGTTCTGGGTCCAGGTACGTGAGGACTTGTCTAAATGTCTGAAATGTAATATTCCACTCTCTCCATCTGTTTGCTTATTGGCTATCCTTGAAGATGTTACACTAGAAAAAAATAAATCTCATGTGATCTTCATTGCCTTATGTATCACAAAGAAAACTGAAATTTATGCACCATAACTCATGTTCCCTGAAGGAAGGGAACGCGGTGCAACATACTTGCTATGAGATTTGCACCCCGCGTGATTATCTGAAGGAATATACTCACGCCTTTACGGCTAGGGGCGTCATTGCTGCGCCAGAGGCCCCGCCCTCTGGTTACTTAAGCGGCTTACGCCCCTCCATCTTTCTCCAAAGTTGCACTTCACCGAGCTTTCAGCATTGAAAAGGGCCAGCTATGTTGCAACTCGTTCCCTTCCTTCAGGGAACATGAGTTATGGTACATAACTTTCAGTTCCCTTTCAGTCTGGTCTCTCAGTGCAACATACTTGCTATGGGAACGTAATCCATTCACGCCCTTGAAATGCTCAGTAAAATGCATGCTAGAGTGAACGTCTGCCTTTGACCAACAGGCATCCCAAGGCTACTTTCTATTGTGTGTTAGAAAGGACAGCCTAAGTGACGTCACCCACAGTAACATCCAAACTGTAATGCTTTGCAAAAGTATTTAATGAGCTCCAATTCATAGCAACACAGATGTCTGCGACTGGTACACCCCTGAATAATGACCAGGAAGTGGCCAAGCCCCTAGTGGAGTGATCATGCACTCATGAGAGTACCTGTTGACCTTTGCTACTGTAGGCCCTTTAAATGGCCTTAGTCACCCAATGTGAGAGGCATTGTTTTGATAGGGCTCTCCCGATAGTAGGTGCTGCAAAGCAGACGAACAGTTGGTTTGTTTTCCTCCATTCGGCTGTTCTCTGCATGTAGGTGCGTAAAGCCCTCACTGGGCAGAGAGCCTGTAGCCTTTCCTGTTTCTGAGTGAAGACAGGAGCAGGTGGAAAGGAGGAGAGATCAAAGTCTAGACTCCTATGGTTCAGAATCCAGACCTTGAGAGTGTATGCGGGATTAGGCCTTAGTGTGATCTTTGACCCATCAGGGGCGAATCTGGTACACATCGGATGTACAGATAATGCATGGAGGTCACCCACGCGTTTCGCCGAGCAAAGTGCCAGGAGTAGAGCAGTTTTATAAGATAGTAAATCTATCTTAACCTCGCTCAGTGGCTCGAATGGAGGGTCACAGAGGGCTCCCAGGACCAGGCCAAGATCCCAACCAGGGGTCAGGGTCCTGCTGGGTGGTTTAGTCCGAAGGACACCTTTCATGAATCTTATTATGATTGGATATGCTCCGGGTGTCCTGTGTCCCCAGCCTTCGTGACAGGCTGAAATAGCTGATAGTAAAACTTTAATCGTTGATTAAGAACAACATTTTCCAGTAAGTCCTGAAGGAAAGTCAGGAGCTGAGTCAAGTCGCATGCATAAGAAATAATGTTTCTTTCTGAGCACCAGGCTTAAAAAATAGGCCACTTTAGTGCGTATAAAGATTGTGTTGATCTAGCACGAGCATTTTGTATGGTCAATACCACATTTTCTGGCAAGCCTGACGCTATCAACCTGTTCTTTTCAGCCAACAAGCTGAGACTTTTGGTAGTTCCTGGCCTAAGTGGTTATACTGCCCCTTCTGCTGACATAGAGGCTGTTAACCCCTGGGGGGTCAACCAGATTGGGAAGGAGGCCTCCTTGCTGATGTGCTCCCAAGTTACCCTGCTTAGGGTTAATTGAGGGCAGATGTAACCTGTCATCCTTATTAGACAGGTTTGGAGCAGAAAATCTATTTTCCTCCTCCAAGTTTGGAGTCCTGCTGTGAGGCTACGAGTTATGTAAACGAGCAGACCTCCTGACTCCAATCCGTTTTCTGGGGTGGTCCAGTCTACTGGTCCTTGGCTTTAATGGAGCGTTGGTACCAGGTAAACCGACCGAGGTCTGTGTTTCACCCTTTGGGAGAATTATTGTTGAAAACAGATTTGGATCAGCACAGAACGGGAGGTGATGTGCTGTCTGAGTACTGCTCGGGAATTGCGTGCCCTTCGTTAATAACAAAGGAGCGGCTATACCGTGAGGGCGTGGGGGTGTTCCTTTTGGTTTGGCAGACTTCAGATTATTTGGTGATAAAGAGCTCAGTCCCCCTCGAAAAACAGGAAGAGAGATCTGATTCGGCTCTGACTTGTTTTCATCCACAGCAGGCTGAACACAGTCACTGTTGTGAAGGTGTGAAGTTTGTGGCTTCCTGAGGGCATCTGATGTAGCCCCCCCATCGTCAGACTCTGTCAGCTTGCCTCCCTGAGGTGCGGCCATGTCGAGTGTTCGTCTGGTTAGTGTATTGGCTGTCCCATCGTTCACAACAGAATGAGGGCTTGAGCACATGACCCTCCCCACCTGTCTCCCTGAGAGGTGTGGAGGGGTTCGCAGATGCCTCTGTGTCTGCTCATTGCAGATGTATCAGAGGCACTCTGCTAGGGTTTATTAATTATGCTAATACCCCGTGGGCCGTGAAGGAGAGGGGGGAAAAGGCCCTTTCCCTTTATGATGGTTTGCAGGCCAGAGGGACCTGTTTTGCTGAAGATTGTGTGTTGTTGTTTTTTTGTTTGTTTTTTTAGAGTCAATAAAACAGAGAGGAGCTGTTTCATGAACTTTATTCGTGCTTATGTGCAATGATGTACATGATTTTATGTCACTCACAGCAGAGAAAACATGATTTGTGCATGCTGTAAATAAACCAGCTGTTTGTACTATGTTACAAGCAAAGTCTGGACATGAAGGGATCATTCCCGTTACCACGTGGGCGGGTGATTGTGTAATGTGGAAACATGGACCTGGTTCATCAGGCACATTTTTGTCTGTTGTCATGATTCGCCGAGGAGGCCCTGTGCTTGGTCGCCTGGCGGGGGACAAACCTGTTTTTGCTCCATGCGTGCTTGGTACGAGGTGGGCCCAGCGGAGGTCTCTGCCTGGGCTCCTCCTCGTATGCTGGCCGCTTCTGCGGTGGGGCACATGTTGCAGAGTGGTGCAGAGACTGCGCAGGTCTGCTGCCAGCAGACTCCCCTTCGGGGGGCGAAGCTTCTCCGGGGAATGCCCACCCAGAGAGCTTCCGCCTGTCTGCGACTTTGGTCCAGCTTGGTCTGAATTCGCTCCAAAGCTTTAATAATACAGGTGGTCCCCGACTTACGAGCAAGTTCCGTACTTATGAGTTGCTCGTAAACCGAAAATTCGTACCTCGGAACGGCCCGCAGTGGCTATCTCGTAAAACCAGAACTTTGCTCGCAAATAGAAAAAAGACGCTAGCGCTGCGGCGCACACCCGTTTATCAACATGAGACTGAACAAGCGTACTTACTGATCCTTAAACATGCACAACACTTTATTTACAAGCAGTTAGCTAGCACATTACACCACGCATTCATCTATAAACACATACCTGTACAGTTTTTTCTGTACAACAGTGCTTTTCTCCGCCTTTTGTTTTCACACGACAGACACGTCGTCTCTCGCCCCCCCCTCCGCGCGCTCTATGTGCAGTCAAAGTGCAGTGCAACTGTCTAGTCCAGACAGAAAGGACTGTTAGTATCCTAACTTCATACAGAAAAAGTTTTAATAACTTACCGAAAGCCGTCTGCTTGCGCCGCCTTCAGCTGCATCTGTTAGCATTAGCACCCCCGAATCCGCAGCTCCGGGCAGTCCGGTTTATCTGCATCTCCAAAAATGCTGTCGGCTTTGTTATTCCAAGTTAGCTCGTTGTCCCCCGATGTCTTCGGCTTCCAGTCCGACATCGAGGCGAGCTCCAGGGACCTCTGATCGCACAAAGCCGGCTGTCTGCTGCAGGTCTGGTGCTGGGTCCGGTTTAGCATGTTAGCCTTAGCTCATACCATGAGCTGCTGGTCTCGCGCGGTGCTGTGGGAGCGCTCGGCGGAGCGATCGCGGCTGCTGCTCCAGTCCTGAGACATTCACAGAGTTCAGGGAGTGTTTCCAGTTAATTTATCCGTATGAGGCATCCTCTTATGGGAGAAACAGTCTTCCAAAGCCGGCTGCCGAGTGCCGAGACTTGAACTAATGAATGTAAAATGGCGGCTCCGCCATTTTACATTCATTAGTTCCAGTCTCGGCAGTACCGAAATACCAGTTCATTCATTAGTTCCAGTCTCGGCAGTACCGGAAATACCGCCTCCGCCGCGGAGGCGGTATTTCCGGTTCCTGGTTCCCGCAGGAAGTTGTTCAAAAAAGCACGAAATTATTTTAAAAAAAATGATAATAATGATACTTTCCGTATTTATAAAGCCATTTAAAACATTCACAGCTGCAACAAAGTGCTGTACACATGAAATTAAGAACATTTAAACCCCCCCCCAATTTTTTTTTTTTCATATTCTTATTAATTATGATAATCTCGTAAAGTCGAACGCTCGTAGGTCAGGGCGCTCGTAAGTCGGGGACCACCTGTAATAATAATACAGTAATAATAATAATGAATTCCATTTATAATGCACTTTTCATTAATAAAAATCTCAAAGTGCTTTACCAAACAATCCCTCCGGCTCTATCGAGTGGTGGAGAAAAGGCACCTTTTGTCCCTCCGGGAGATCTGTCAGAGTCATCCAGAGGTGGTGGATCGCGATGACCACTTCCGCCATCCACCTACCCTGTGCAACAGCACCTGTCCCCATCATACAGAGTACAAAGTATTTTTATCTGCCGGATTCATCCAGCAATTCGGCAGCATCCTGCTTGTCCGTTGTTGTTTGGACTGTTGCAACTTTTCCGCTAGTTAAGACTGCATTAACGCGGACGCGTTCATGGCGCATGCCGCTAGTCCCTGAGCCCTGTAGCATTTCTCGAGTAGAGACGCTGAGGCTCGACAACCCTTGCTGGGAAGAGTTGGTTTTGTTCCTGATGATTTAGGAACCAGGTGAGACGCTAGTGTGTCCTCAATCTGAGGCACGTTAGCTATTCCCACTTCATCCATCCCGTCTACATCAAGGAACTGTGAGAGGGGAAGGAGCATGGGGGCTCTTGGTTGAGTCCAGGTGCGAGTTAGTTCTGTAAGGAAGTCCAGGAACACAGGGATATTTTGCCTCGTGGCGGCCTGCTGCTTCGAGTAAAAATAGTTTCCTACCAGCCTCGTGACCTGTTGGTGAGGCGGAGGTTCAGGCCATGGGATGTTCAGGGCGTCCGTTGCTCTGTGGCACAAGTCGAACAGAGCAGGGATGAAAAAGTCAGTTTCTGAGAGCACAGGTACCGGGGTCTGGGAGAGATCTTCATCCTGATCCTCCAGTTCCACGTCCGACTCCTCCGTTGAAAATTCTCCCGAGGCTGAAATCGAGATCTCGTCCTCTTTCATCATGCCACAGGTGTTGAATTCGACTGTTAGGTCCACCATAGGAGCCAGCACATCAGGGCTGTCGCCCCATTCGACACGTGTGATGTCATGTAGAGCCATGTTCTCTAACTCCGGCGTGGGAGTGAGGGGCTCCGTGTTGTCCGCGTCCGCTGTTGTCGCTGAATTGCCCATGGCTTTGGCGACGAGGTCAACCCGATGCCGCAGCACCGTATCCATTATGAGGCTGCAGTGTGGGCAAAAGTTGGGCATATCCAGTGTTGTTTTTGCATGAAAAATTCCCAGGCAGACTGGACAGGCCTCGTGGGTGTCCGTTGTTGCGAGGGAAAAGCTACATCCGCGCAAAGTTGGGCTCGCCGTCTCGCTGGTTTTCCTTGGAAGTCTCGCCTTTCGCTTTCCTTTCTCCGGAGGCATGTCCGAGATGAGGCGCGCAAGTCTTTCGAGAAACTTTTTCTTTTTTCTTGAAATGTCTCCTCCGTCGCGTCGCTTTCGCTGGCTAGCTCGCTAGGAGTTAGCGAGGTAGCTTTTTTCCTGTGGCGTAGTTAGCGCCGTCGAGCGAAGCAACCTGTAGAGAGAGGAGAAGAAAATACTTTGGGGTTAAGAAATGTACCGGACTAGCTTTCGCTAGTCCAGTAGTACGCAGGAATAATTCTCTGTGCGCTCTGTGCAGGGAGCAAGCTCACCTCAGGTTGAGCGACGAAGCAACAGAGAAGTCCCGCAAAGAGGTAGTTCAGGTTTAAGCGAGGTGAAGGGCAAAAAGAGAAAGATGGAGGGGCGCAAGCCGCTTAAGTACCCAGAGGGTGGGGCCTCTGGCGCGGCGAGGACGTCCCTAGACGTAAAGGCGTGAGTATATTCCTTCAGGTAATCGCGCTGGGACGCAATTCCCATAGCAAGTATGTTGCACTGAGAGACCAGACTGAAAAGGAACTATACTCCTAAATTGAAAAAAAAAAAATCTTAGCATTAATCAGTATAAAAATCTTCTGTTAGAGCATATTAGTCTTGAAACAGCATCTGCCGACACATCGGATCAATTTCTTTGGCATTCTTTGATCGGCTCCGTTACATAGTGGGGGTGGGGGTCTGGGGTCTGGCCTTGTGAGGCACTGGGGCTGATGGGGGGGGGTGTCAGGGTTTGGGACGCTGGGGGGTTGGGGCTGTTTGGGCGGGGAGGGCCCTGCCTTCAACCTGGGGAGGACCTGGGAGGTTCTGGTGGATGTCTGCTGGGGGCTGCATGCGGGGCCTCGGTTGTTCAGTGGCGACGGTCATGGGTTGCCGGTCGGTGGCCCAGCTGGGCTGGGGTGGTTTCGGGGTGGGCACCAAGGACTTGGGAGTCTGGGGACGTGTCATCCCCGGGCTTGGCCCTGGTGGGGGATCTTGGGCTCTGGCGGGCGGGTCGCCTGGATAGGGCTGACATGCGCTATGGTGTCCGACACTGGCCGGGAGGCCCTCGGCTTGCTGGTGGGTTGGGGGTTCGTGGGATGGGGGGTTGGGGGTTTGGAAGCATGTCTGGTGGCCCATGGGAGGGGGCAATGTGACAAGCCTGGGTGTCTAGTGTGTTATATGTTCTGAGAGTTGTTAGTATGACGGGTGGGTGTAGTATTTGTTCTGGGGGGAAACTGGGTGGATGTCCTTGATGACGGTCTGGGACTATGCGTGGCCAGTTGGCTGGCCCTTTCCTATGGTTAGGGCACGCTTCTGGTGCTCCCTGACTCTCTCGGTGGTTGGGCGGGCGCTCTTGGCCGTGTCGTCCATGTGGGATTTTGCATCCTCTTGGGCGGCGGAATGACCGCGCTCAGTAGGGGTCTTGGCGGGCCTGGTAGGTGTGGGCGGTTGGCCTTGCTGCTGGCGGTCCTCGTGGTCCTGTCCCTCTCTGGTCTGGAGCTCAATAGGCATGACGGTCGGAGAGGTGTTTTGGCCTCGCTCCTTGAGTGGGCCCTGGGGAACTGGGGGGAACTGTTGGGTCCGCGGGGGAGCTGAACCCCTGCGGGAGCATTTGGTCCTGCAGTTATTTTCTTCCCATCCCTCACCGCACATCTCCGCCCTCTTCATTTCAAATTTAATACATGTAGGGATTTTGAGGCTCGGGTGTACTACAACATTTTTACATCTGTGTTGTTCAGAACCACCTGGGACTCAATTTTATTATACACCTTAGACATTCACTCATAAACATCCTCATAAAATTCACATATAGAAACTTGGAGTGGGCACTATGGTTATGGGTGGCACTATTCTCGACTCCTGTGCCTGTGCTCACTTACAATGATGCATTTAGACAGTAAGGGCTTGGGTTAGAGTTGGGGTAGAGGGGAAACTGGCATTATGCCAACCTTTGCTCTTTCTCTTTCCTTTTTAATTGCACTTTACTACAACACACTTCAACAGCACATATGGGGGAGGGGGTGGGTGTGTCAGGGTCTAGTAGTTATTTATTTATTTATTTATTTATGTATTTATTTACTTATTCTGTTTTTTTTTTTCATTGCTCCCTGGCGGCCATTCTGTGCCGTGGGTGGGGCTAGAGCGGTGATCTCCTTGGAGCTGCTTGGTCTGGGGTGTCCTGTCCTGACAGCTGAGCGCGGGTTGGGCCGGGTCTTGGATGACGGCTCCTCTCCACCCCGGAATGAATGGGCCTATCTCCTGGGTTTGGGTGTGGACTGCCCCATGTAGAGGACAGGTACATGTCTTGGACCTGGGAGGTATAGAGTGCGTATCGGGATTATGAATGGAATGTGTCGTTATTATATGTCTTTGAGAGACTGAGGGTGAGGATGAGGGTGGGTTTGTGTGATTGTATCTGTGTATGAATGTCTTTTTCTCCGGCCGGGACTTAGGGTGCCCCCTCTCTGATACATCTTAGGCTACCTGGTGTTGTGCTCCTGCCACGTGGCACCCTGGCGGGGTATGCCCTTGCCTGCCGGCGTGCTTGAGGCCCTTGGCATTGAGGGTTGGGCACTTGGGCGTACATCGGCTCGAACAGGTGGCTGCCCGGTGGGGCTGGGGTCCTCTGGTCCTGTCGGGTCTGGGCCTGAGGGGTGGGCGTCCCTGGTGCCCGGGCCTTGGCGCCTGGGCCTGGGGCTACTTCAGTGCAGCGGGCTCCGGTGGGGTCCTGTGAGTTTGTCGCTGATGGCCCCTGGGGATCAGTGTGTGTGGTCGCTGGTAGGGCCCTCCCAGTTCTCCCCTATTGTCGGATCTGGGGGGTGGGTGAGTGGTTCGTCCTGCCCGTGTGGCCCTGGGGGCTCTGAGCTCGGGGTCCTTGTGGTCTTGGGCTCTGGTACCCCCCTTTGTCTGCCTCGGGTCTTGGGAGGCAGATCTCTGATGCTTCACGGTCACTATTGAATGTTCTTGATGGAGATATTCAACATTTATCATCTAAAACTAATCACTCTGAACAATAATTCTTACCCAGCTCACTTTAATATAATGTTCTCTGTTCACATTCAAACAATTAATTTGAGATACAAACAGTGTTGGTCCTTGAGGAAGAACAGACAAACTTATTTGTTTGTTCATGGTACAATGTTTTGATTAGATGTTCCTGCCTCATGCAGAACCCTGACTGCAGTTTATCTATCTGTATGATGTCAGAGATTTGTGTAACTTGTCAAAACTCCTCCTCCTACTTGTATAAATGGTTTGTGATAGCTGCACAATTCGGATTTGTGCAAGAATGTGTTCATGAGACCAACCAAGTTTCAGAAGTACATTAAAAAGCCTAATCCCCTTTGCAAAGTTTCCATGATTCTGTCTAACTCATTTCTCTTGTTTATCTTGTGTGGTTTTTATTAAGGTAACAGGGGTTCAAAATCCCCATCATTTTGGTGCCGAAACTACCCGGGTGTTTCCTCATATCCGCTCCTGGTGCACGTCAAACAGGACGCGCTGCACAGAAGCCCGTGCACGGCCTGCGACAAAGCCCGGGGGGGGTTGCCTCACCTGGCCAGCGTTTTAGGTCCTTTGAATCATCAGGAACGGCTTGACGGACATCCCTATCACACCGCACAGACTAACAAGACGTGAGTAACAGGATTTTTTTTTTTGCTGATACGTCGTATGAATATGGTTTGAACTGTCTCGATGCTTGGCCTTGAAATTTGGAGTGAGGTTCTGTTTTTCGAAAACTAGGCGAACTTTTGCGCACGTCGCTAGTTGACAGAACCGAGATCTTTTGATATTAAAGCGAGGGCGGTCAAAATTACGCTGAGATCATACTGTACGTTTGTGAAGCTGACCGCCAGACCTTATATTGGACACTGAAGGCCCAGCTGGACGAGAAGGGATAATAAGGCGTTTATCTTTTTATATCGCGTCGTGTATTTGTTTAAAAAATCTGACATTTTTAGTCCTTCTTTTGTACGTTTGTGGACATTCCTGCGACTCTGACTTTTTCTCTCTCCCACTCTCCTCTGTTGTGTGCTTCCTGCTCCAGGCTCCTGTGTGTGTGTGTGTGTGTGTGTGTGTGTGTGTGTGTGAGTGTGTGTGTGTGTGTGTGTGGGCACACTCAACGCTCCTCTGAACATCTCTTATCTGTTTTCTGTGGGCCTTCTCTGGCCCCCACCCGTGCTTAACCTTCGCCAAGTCTACTTCTCTGTGTGATTGTTTTGTTTTACTGTGGCCTGTCTTTTGAGAGTGGATAAACGTAGTACCTCTGTTTCTTTTAAGCGCTTGTGTGAATTTGGTACCTGTGTGTGGTATGTAAGGAGAACCAGCTCATGTTTTACATGTGAATCTCTGTACGTGTGTATGTATGAGACGAGGTTTGTTTGACGTGAGTGTTTGAGGAGTATAAGAAACACAACCACATTCTCTGGTTTGTTTTCAAGGACTCCTATTTGAGAATTAAGTGTAAGTGACCTCACTGGATCTAAACATTTCCAGTTTTAAAATTAATTTGCGCACGTATATTAATAAGTACACAAAGAGTTTGTCATACCTAGCAATAATGGGAAATTATATAAGTAGATCAACTCCAAACACAGATACCAAAGATACTAAATTCATGGTTGCAGCTGAGGGCGTCATAAATGTGGCTGAGGATCCAGAGGCATGGATCACAGATATGCTAGGAATCATACATTCTTATCATCTAAATGGCCATGAAACGGGGGAAGCGGCTAAATCGTCGTTGGGAAAGAACTGGGCCAGAGTGCGGGGTGATTACACAGGCAGAGATAATGACAACAATCCGTACCCTTATCCTCAAACAAACCAACAGTTAACAGGTGGCTATTTAACACAGTGGTCAGCTCTTTGTGCACGTGTGAGAGAGGCCTTTAAAAGGCGTGCTGATTATGCAGCCCTCTCAGCTGTGAAACAAAAACCTGATGAGGAGGTGACTGACTTTAAAATCAGATACGAGAAGGAATTCAAAGTTCACAGCGGTATTATTCCAGCCGAAAATGATGACTCAGCTTTTCAACAACAGCTGAAAAATGGCCTGTTACAATCTTTTCGTCCTGAGATTGGTAAATGGGTGAGGAAACATCTGATAGAGGTCGACACATGCTCCGTGACGGTCCTAATGCAGTGGGCGCGTCACGCAGAAAAAATTATAACAAACAGAAAAGCAGGAAATAACGCTGATAACAAGACAAATGTGTTCCTTAGTAATGACTCAGACGTATTTTACAGCGGCCCTTCAAGAAGAATTAACAGACGGGGTCGCATGAGGCCAAAACAAAATGGTTTTAACACATTCAGGCAGCCACATCCGGAAAGCTGCTTTTCGTGCGGGAAATTGGGTCATTTCTCACGAGAATGTTACAAAAACTCCCAAGGGAGGGGAAGGGACGCTCACAGAGGGCAGTTTCCAGCTGCTCCTAGTCACTATCAATACAGAGGGTTTAATAAAAATTTCTCAGGTGCTCCAAAGCACCCTCAAAACGGGGGGTTTAATAGGGATTTATCAGCTGCTCCACCGCACCGTCAAAACAGAGGTTTCAGTGCATGACTAGATGTTACATGCCCCAGGCATGTAATTTATTTTAGTAAGAGATCAAAATTGTTTAAAGGTTTTTTGAAGTTTTTTGTTTAAAGATTCTGAGCAGAATCTTGAGCTCTTTAGAGGTTGAGCATGAGCTGTTTAGAGGCTGTAGGAGACTAATTGATTGCAGCTGGTGCTCATTAGTTGTAGGTGGAGGTAGTTGCTCTCTCTCTCTCCCTTATTAGGTCCAACCCACACAGCAGAGAAGGAAGAGTTCAAGCAAGCAGAGGAGTTCCAAGTGAGAGTGGCAGCAGGAGGAGATCCATGCTGCATGAGGAGCTGAGGTTCCAGCAGCCCCAGAACCAGACGCTGATGAATGAGCAGCTGATCCAAGCAGCTGCAGCAGTCTGGGATGAAGGAGCATCAGGCCTGATGATGAAGCAGCAGACCTGATGATGAAGCAGCAGCAGCAGAAGCTGAACAGAGGTCTGTAGCAGAAACAGCAGCAAAAGCAGCAGCAGCAGTGTGAAGAGGAGCCATGAAGCCATTTGTTTGAAGCCATAGGAGGCTGTTTGATGATGTGGTTGAAACCACATGAGGTGGCCGTTTGATGAGCTGTTTGGAGCCATTTGAGGAGGCCGTTTGATGAGCTGTTTGGAGCCATTTGAGGAGGCCGTTTGTGAGCCGTTTGGAGCCATTTGAGGTGGCCGTTTGATGTTGTGGTTTAACCCACTTGAGGAGGCTGAAGAGGAAGCCAAAACCTTCCGTTGTGAAGACCTGCTGCTGCATGTGTGAAGAGGAGGAAGCTGTTGTGAAGACCTGCTGCTGTGTGTGTGAAGAAGAGGAAGCTGAAATCTTCCATTGTGACCGGCTGCATGTGTTTTGAGGGGAGGAGGCTGAATCCCTGTGAAGCTGATTCCCTCTGTTGTGGAGACCTGCTGGGTGCAGAAAACCAAGAGCCGTGAGTGTCCTGCTGGACTTTGAGTTTTTTTTGTATTAAAGAAGCTGGATTTTGAGAAGTCCATTTTTTCTTTAATCATCTTTTTTTTAGGACACAGACTCCAGAGAGCCTAAAATAAACACTGTTTTTTTTAACATCCTTTCTGTGTATAATGGGCCCTCGTCCGGGATTGGACTAATTGACTAATGAGCTATTTTTTTTTCTCCCCTAATTTTTGATGAAATTATAATGGGAGCTCGTCTCATGTGCTATTTTTGGAGCTGTTTTTTTGCATTTTTGAGCTGACTTTGTGGTGCGAATTGTGTTCGCTGTCAGCTGGCTCTTTTTGAACGTTCAGGGGTTGCTCGGACGTTAAAGTAGTCTGTAGGTCTTTCTGGTGGTGAGCTGTTTAACACAGTTTTTTTCTGAAACGATGGGGTTCGATGCTGAGATTCGTTTAAAGGAATTGGAGTTAAAAATACGTCGAATGGAATTCGATGCCAGGAAAGCTAAGGCTGAAGCAGTCGTGAGGAAAGCAGAGTTAGAGCAACAAACTGCTCTGAGAGAGATGGAGATTAAGTTTAAGCAACGAAAATTAGAATTGCAAAATAAGATTTATCAGAGAGAGTTAGAGCTAGGTGTTGAACATGTCCCGTTGTGTGAGGTGAGGATTCACCCAGTGTGGAGTTCTGGAGAAGCTGAGTTGGGACTTTGCTCTAGTATTTTTGTTGCTGAGAACACTGAACCTAAACTTGAGAAACCTAAACTTGTAAAACCTGAACTTGAGAAAAGTGAAAAACTTGAGAAAAGTGAAGAACTTGAGAAAAGTGAAGTACTTGAGAAAAGTGAAGAACTTAAGAATGACTTAACTGTGGATTTGGATTTGGTCACTCCAGAGGTGTCACCACTAGTGGACGTGCAGTGCAAAAATAATGATGATGACGATGATGACATTGATCTGAGTGACTGTTTTTTGTTTTCCTCTGAATCAGGAGACGTCCTAGAGAACACTGTAGCAGAGGAGCCGAGCCTGACTGTCCATCCTGCTCCTCTGTGTACCTTTTTCATCCTGTTCACAGGAGGTTGTGAGTGTGCTGCTGGACGTCGTGGAGCCTTTAGCTGAATCAGCAGCACGGAGTGATAGTTTGCTGTCTGTGGGTGATGACCTGATGGAACAGTTTGAATTTGTAGACAGTGATTGTGTTAACTCTCAATGCTTTGTCTGCAGGGTGCCTGATGACAGTGCTGGTACAGCTACAATGATGTTACTGTCAAGTGATGGAACTGATAACACAGAGGCGGACAATTTCCCTCTGGTTGTTGGAAAAAACCCTGATCTTCAGACTGGCATCAGTAACTGAATGTTGGTGAGTGTGCAGCTAAAAGGAGGCCTTGTGATGTACAACCTGACCGGCGACGCCTTTTTGGGTTTCAGGTATTCTGAAGGCAACTGTTAGTGTGTGTGTGTGTTTTTTTTTTTTGCTTGTTGTTAGTGTTGAGTATAGATGAGATTTTTTTGGTTTCATTTACATGGGTGATGAGCATGGTGGTGTATGGCTGCATCTCCCATGTAAATTCTTATGTGGGGGGGTGTTACATGCCCCAGGCATGTAATTTATTTTAGTAAGAGCAAAATTGTTTAAAGGTTTTTTGAAGTTTTTTGTTTAAAGATTCTGAGCAGAATCTTGAGCTCTTTAGAGGTTGAGCATGAGCTGTTTAGAGGCTGTAGGAGACTAATTGATTGCAGCTGGTGCTCATTAGTTGTAGGTGGAGGTAGTTGCTCTCTCTCTCTCCCTTATTAGGTCCAACCCACACAGCAGAGAAGGAAGAGTTCAAGCAAGCAGAGGAGTTCCAAGTGAGAGTGGCAGCAGGAGGAGATCCATGCTGCATGAGGAGCTGAGGTTCCAGCAGCCCCAGAACCAGACGCTGATGAATGAGCAGCTGATCCAAGCAGCTGCAGCAGTCTGGGATGAAGGAGCATCAGGCCTGATGATGAAGCAGCAGACCTGATGATGAAGCAGCAGCAGCAGAAGCTGAACAGAGGTCTGTAGCAGAAACAGCAGCAAAAGCAGCAGCAGCAGTGTGAAGAGGAGCCATGAAGCCATTTGTTTGAAGCCATAGGAGGCTGTTTGATGATGTGGTTGAAACCACATGAGGTGGCCGTTTGATGAGCTGTTTGGAGCCATTTGAGGAGGCCGTTTGATGAGCTGTTTGGAGCCATTTGAGGAGGCCGTTTGTGAGCCGTTTGGAGCCATTTGAGGTGGCCGTTTGATGTTGTGGTTTAACCCACTTGAGGAGGCTGAAGAGGAAGCCAAAACCTTCCGTTGTNTTTGCACCCAAAACTATTCATTTTAACATTGTGTGAGATAAACCCAATGAAGACACTCTTAAGCCTTACAATAGGGAACCCCCTATTGTAAGGCTTAAGAGTGTCTTCATTGGGTTTATCTCACACAATGTTAAAAAAGGCAGTCACAGATTGTGATTGAACACAAGTGCTCTTTGAAGCTGGATCGGAAAAGTATCGGCAGGTTTGATCCGATACCCGATACTTAAATAATGCTGGTATCGGATACGATACCGATACTGGATCGGATCGGCCCCATCCCTAGTTGCAACATAGCTGGCCCTTTTCAATGCTGAAAGCTCGGTGAAGTGCAACTTTGGAGAAAGATGGAGGGGCGTAAGCCGCTTAAGTAACCAGAGGGCGGGGCCTCTGGCGCAGCAATGACGCCCCTAGCCGTAAAGGCGTGAGTATATTCCTTCAGGTAATCACGCGGGGTGCAATTCTCATAGCAAGTATGTTGCACCGCGTTCCCTTCCTTCAGGGAACATGAGTTACGGTGCATAAATTTCAGTTTTCTTTGTGATACATAAGGCAGTGAAGATCACATGAGATTTATTTTTTTTCTAGTGTAACATCTTCAAGGATAGCCAATAAGCAAACAGATGGAGAGAGTGGAATATTACATTTCAGACATTTAGACAAGTCCTCACGTACCTGGACCCAGAACCTCTGAACGGGTGGACAGAACAAGAGTGTGTGGATATAATCATCAGGTATATTGCTTGTGCACTGTGAGCAATTGTTAGATGATGTAAATCCTATCTTAAACATTTGTTGACCTGTATAGTGTACTCTATAGAGAACTTTATACTGTATTAATTGTAAATTGGAGATTCTAGTCATTTAAATGTTTTTAAACATATTTGAGACCAAGTGTTTTGGTCATAGTTGATTGATAAATCTATCTCCCATTTTACAACAGGAAGCGTTATGAAGTCATCAATTCTAGACAATTTCTTGTATATTTTAGATAACAATTTGGGTCTTTAAGATTAATGAATTCTGACACACATATTGGTGTCTCTAACAATTATCTATTAAGCTTAAATTTCTTTTTTACAATAGACTTAAGTTGTTCATATTCTAAGAAGTATTTATTGTCAATGCCATGTTTTATTATTAATTCATTAAATAAAATAAAGTCTATACCATCAAATATGTGTTCCAGACGTTCAATTCCCCTAACTCTCCAACCTGAGAAATTTTACATATTATTTTCTTTCTGTATGTCAGGATTGTTCCAGATGGGTGTTTGTCTGCATGGGAGCAGTGAAGACTTTGTCATTTTCAGATACTCCCACCATGCTGTCAGAGATGAGCTAATATTGATACTTTTAAAGCAGACATGTTTTTTTTTATATTTGTACTAATAAATGGCAGGTCTGAAACCCTAAAATTATTACATAAAGTTTGCTCTGTGTCTATCCAAGTTACATCTAGTGCATTTGGATTTAGCCACTTTGAAATATATTCTAACCTATTTGCTAAATAGTAATGATAAAAGTTTGGAAGTTCTAATCCTCCAGTTTCTTTAGAGTTCTGTAGTGTTTTTAAGCTAATACCTGTATGTGGAGTTTTGTTTTTCCAAAGGAATTTAGATATGAAAGAGTCCCAGGACTTAAACCACCTTGTTTAAACCATTTAAACCATTTATTTGAAGGTTTATTTGGAATAATTGAGAATAAATAATTTATTCTCGGCAGGACTATCATTTTTACTGAGGCAACTCTTCCCATAAGTGATATGGGTAGAGATTTTCATCTAGTAAGATCGTCTTCAATTTTCTTTAAAGTCCAACACCCACCATGTTTTCAAATTGCATCGCCATTAATATTTATTAGTTTATTTAAAAATAATACAGGAGCGATTACTTATATTGTGGAGAAATAACGCTAAATGTGTTATTTCATGATTTATAGCAGATTTTAGCATGCAGCTCCGGGAAAATCTGCCCCTCTCCATATATGGGCATTCACAAGGGCATTCACGTCACCAAAGTGACGCCTTGGAGTTACAGGCGAGCGAGGAAAAGAAAAAGGAAGCATTTTTAAATATTCCCTAAAGCTGCCTGTGTTGATTAATCCTGCTGTCGCTCACTCATATTCTGAGCGAGCATCCACTTAGACATACTAGTTTAATTCGTTTGATCGCGACAAATTCATTCATTTCCGCATCGACTTTTTATTCTCTCCCCCCGTGACCAGAAAGGCAGCCAGCCGCTCAGCTGAGCTCTGCGCGCGCGCGTGCTTCCCGACCCGTGCTCCCCGCAACAAGGCTGACGAGAGCAAATACAGTACATACACTCGAGGGAGCAAATTACACCGGCACGAGGAACTTCAAAGGTGACCAGCGGAACGAGGAGCCAGAGACGCGCGCGGCTTGCTCCTCTGGGCAGAACGCGCAGCTCGCTCCTCTGGGCAGAATGAGAGCAGCAGCGGTGTTATAAAATAAATAATAAATCAAAATCAGAGCGCTGGTCCATATACACACAAATGCACCAGGAAATATGCAGGAAATATGCAGTTTTAACTACCACTCTCTCTCATAAACCTCCATGGAAACTCACTCCTACCTTCTGCCTTCTGGGTGGAGATCGATGTAACAAAAGTCACATGACCCTTCGGGACTCTTCGGCCAGGTTTCCGGATTCATTCGGGAGTGGGTTTTTTTTTTTTTTTTTTTTAACCCTCGCCTGGCCCAAATGCAAAAATGAAAATAGACCTAATAATAAATTACAGTAATTGTACAATATGGTGAATTGTTAGTGTCATGGTGGGTGTTGTCCTTTAAAAGTGGTATATGATTTAATTTTATTAAGTCTTCTAATCTAGGAGAGATCTTAATACCCAAGTATGTAATGTTACCTGATTCTAATTTTCCATTTAAAGAAGTATTAAACACTCAATTTATTGGAAGAGCTGTAGATTTTGACCAATTTATAGAATAATCAGAAACTTGTGAGAATGAGTTTATTAATTTGATAACATTAGATATAGAGTTTTCTGAGTTTTGAAGAAAAAGTAAAACATCGTCAGCATAAAGACTTATTTTGTGTTCTATATTTTTTACACTGTATGCCTTTAGTGTAAGCAGTTTGCGTTATTGCTGCTCCTAAAGGCTCAATAAACATAGCAAATAGTGCGGGTGAAAGTGGGCATCCCTGTCTTGTGTCCCTCTGTAAACAAAAGCTTGAAGATATTTGATTATTTTTCCTGACACATGCTTTTGGTGAGTTATATAATATTTTTAACCAATTAATGAAGTAATTTCCAAATCCAAATTTAATCAAGGTAGCATATAAAAAATTCCAATTTACTCTATCTAATGCTTTTTCTGCGTCTAAAGATAAAATTGCTGTTTCAATATTTTTACTATATGAATACTCTATTAAATTATATAATCTGCGAGTGTTTGTGGTCGAGTGGCTTCCTTTTATAAATACAGTTTGATCTGGATGAATAATGAAATGAGTTACTGTCTCTATTCTTTTAGAGAGGGTTTTACAAATTATTTTAACATCGACATTAATAAGGGAGATGGGACGATAACTGGTAGGCAATACTGGATCCTTTCCTGATTTTAAAAGGAGACTAATGTAGGCTAATTTCATATATGTTGGAAGGATGCCATTTTCTTCTGACTCTAATAGCATTCTGTAAAATATTGGTTCCAATATATTCAATATATTATGGGTAGCACGGTGGCACAACTGGTAGAGCTGCTGCCTCTCAGCGAGCAGGTCCCCGGTTCAAATCCCGGTCCGGGGGCCATGGTGTAGAGGCAGGGCAGCCGACTTGGGACCCGAAAGACCCAGGTTCGAACCCCGGCCACTGCACACCTTGGGGTGTCTATGAGTGCACACCTATTTCCCTAGCTCCCCGGACGCTTTCTATGGCTGTCCACTGCACCACCTGGTGGGGGTTGGGTTAAATGCAGAGACAAATTTTCTCTTGTATTGGAAACATACATAGATGACAAAAATGTGACATTTATTTATTTATTTATTATTTCTGGGTGGAGTTTGCATGTTCTCTCCGTGCATGTGTGGGTTTTCTCCGGGTGCTCCGGTTTCCTCCCACAGTCCAAAAACATGCATGTTAGGCTGATTGGTAACTCTAAATTGACCCTGGGTGTGAGTGAGACAGGTCCCTCTTGTAAATGAGTCCCCGTGGCTCAACGAGGCTAGCCTGTATAAACAAAAGGTTGAATGAATTAAGAAGGCCAAGGCCACATATGCACAGAGGATTGAGGGATAGTTCACCTCACAAGACCCACGGAGCATGTGGAAGGGCATCAAATGCATAACAGATTACAAAGGCAAGAGCAAACAATGCCCCAAGGACCCATCTCTGCCTGATGCCCTCAATAAGTTTTATGCACATTTTGAAGACCCAAACAGACCAGCTAGCACCAGACTCACCTCATCACCAGATGAAGAGCATCTCAGAGTGACCGCAGCAGAAGTGAGAGGCAGTCTCAGAAGGATCAACCCTCATAAAGCAACCGGACCAGACAACATCCCAGGGAAAGTTCTGAAGGAATGTGCGGACCAGCTCTGTGAGGTGCTGGCTGACATCTTCACCACCTCACTTGCACTGGAGTCAGTTCCCACCTGCCTGAAGACCGCCACCATCATCCCAGTCCCAAAGAGCTCCACAGTGACTGGTCTGAATGACTATAGACCGGTGGCCCTCACCCCGATAGTCGCTAAATGCTTTGAGAAACTGGTCATGTCCCACATCAAGACAACCGTCAACATCAACGAGGATCCTCATCAGTATGCATACCGCGTGAACCATCAACAGAGGACGCCATCTCCTCTGTGGTCCACATTGCTCTCACCCACCTGGATCAGAAAGACTCATACGTGCGCATGCTCTTTGTGGACTTCACATCTGCCTTCAACACCATGATCCCCCAAACTCTGATAGACAAACTATCCACACTTGGACTAAGCCCCTCCGTTTGTAACTGGGTACTAGACTTCTTAACAAACAGACCACAGTCCGTGAAGATCCACAACTTCTCCTCCTCCACCATTACCCTCAGCACTGGCTCTCCTCAAGGATGTGTGCTGAGCCCTCTTCTGTTCACTCTGCTCACATATGATTGTACAGCCACACATCCAGGCTGTCATATTGTTAAGTTTGCAGATGATACAGCTGGTGGGATGCATCACAAACAATGATGAGTCCAGCTACAGACAGGAGGTGGAACACCTGGAGAGCTGGTGCAAAGAGAATAACCTTCACATGAATGTGAAGAAGACAAAGGAGATGATTGTGGACTTCAGAAGGAACAAACACACCCACACCCCACTGAACATAGGTGGATCTGTGGTGGAAGTGGTCTCCAGCTACAAATACTTGGGTGTACACTTGAATGATAACCTCAGCTGGAGCAACAACACCACCAGCCTGATCAAGAAAGGTCATCAGAGACTCTACTTCCTCAGACGGCTGAGACGAGCTGGTCTGAGCAGCCCAGTTCTCACCTCCTTCTACAGGTGTGCAGTGGAGAGCATCCTGTGCTCCAGCATCAATGTGTGGCATGGAGGCTGCACAGTTGCAGAGAGGAAAGCTCTACAGAGAGTGGTGAAGGCTGCACAGAAGTCTGTTGGAGTCAGTCTCCCCACCATCACAGACATTTACACCTCCAGATGCAGGAAAAGAGCCACCTGCATCATGAAAGACCTCACTCACCCAGCACACTCACTCTTTGCCCCACTCCCCTCAGGACGGAGGTTGAGGAGCATCAAATGTAGAACCACTAGACTGAGGAACAGCTTCTACCCTGAGGCTGTTAGACTCATGAATAAATAAATAATAAGAATAAACACTGCAAAATATCACATCATGCTGATGCTGATCTGTTTTCTTGTTGCTGTGTTCATCTGTGACCATCTGCTCATACAGACTCATGTTCGTGCTGCTGTTTATAATGATGTTTTTCCACTACATTAGGGCTTAGTGTATTACTAGTTGATGTTTCTCTTAGTTAATTCTAGATGTTATTACTGTTTTTCTCTTGCATTTGTTGTTGGATGTAACTGGGACCCTGTGTACATAATCTCGTTTTCATCACATGTACCACATGCGGTGCAAATGACAATAAAGACTCTCTGACTCTGACTCTGACTTTTGTTTTTTTGAATGTCCAGAGGACCAGACTTGGCTTTTTTATATTTTTCTACCTGGATTATTGAGCATGCATCAGGGTAAATGAAGTTAAGTTTCTGGGTGTAATTATTGATGACAGACTATCATGGAAACAGCATATAAATTTTGTTAAAACTAAAATATCTTAAGTCAATTGCAGTATTGTATGGAGTAAGGGACTTGTTGAATGATAATGCTTTGCACTTGCTTTATAATACAATTATAGTTCTGCATTTAATTTATTGTGTAAATGTTTTGGGGTACAGCATGTAGGACAACAACTAAGCCTATTTTTATTTTACAAAAGAGAGCTGTAAGAATTATGAGAAAACATTATTGTCATCCTTCTGGTACTTTGTTTTGTCAATTGAAATTACTTAAATTTTATGATTTGGTTGATTATAATATTCTTTTACTTATGTATAAGGCTCAGAATTTCTCACTACCATCTAACATTCAAACCTATTTTGTGAATAGGATTAGTTGCTATAATTTAAAGGGAATAGAAATGTTTGTTAAACCTCAGTATAGAACCAGTTTAAAGGGTAGGTCTACTACAATAAGAGGAATTGATCTTTGGAATGGTCTAGAGGACAATGTAAAAAATGTGAAGTCCATACAAATATTTAAGAAAATGATTAAAACTATTTTGTTGAAGAGTTATATTTAATTTGATTCTAATTCAACAAATTATTATCCAGGTATTTTGATGAGACTATATACTTTTGATGAGACTTTATACTTTTGTATTACAATAAGTATATTAATGTTTGAATTGATAGTTTGAATTGTTTGAAAAGGAGCAGATATGATAAGAAATGTTTTCTTCTTCTGCTTCATTTCATTTTATGTTTTTTGTTTATTTTTCTTTCTAGAAAATTGTCATTGTTTTTAATATGAAATGAATAAAATTATACAATACAATACAATACAATTTAGAGCGTGCTGATGAGTTAACAGTTAAACTAAGCTGACTGAGACCAAAGTGGATTAATGTCACCTCCAAATTAAAAGTCTAATGTCAGTTCACGTAAATGGGGTTTATAATCCTGTGTACCACCATCAGGTTTGCATCGTTGCTCTAGGCTGTTGTTGCTGATATTTCTTCTTGTATGTGAAACTGTCAGTGATGTAATGGTTTATGAAGGAGCATCTGCATGAAGAGCTTTGAATTTTATTCAATTGGAATTGCAGTAATTTGTCTTTAGCCCTGCTCTGACCAGCCATTTGCTCATCAATAGTCATGTGGTGCACCTAAAAATGTCACCACAATATTTGGTTTTCTTATGAATGTAAAGTATTTCCATGTGCAACTGATCCTATTTTCAAATATATGTTATATTTTGTTTGCAGTTCGGCAAGTTAATATGCCTGCATTTTTATAGTGTTTTCCTGAGGAGCGGTGATGACGAAGCGGAACCTTTGTTTTGGGGGGGTGCGTTGCTTCCAGGTTGGTTTCGGGGACGGACTTCCGGTTGGCTTCACACGCTTTCTGGATTTAAAGGCAAAACAACGGTCGTCATCTCTGACTTCGAATTTTATTATTCTTCAGGTCAGTACATGGTGAAAACACATCACAACTACGATGTAAGATGTTTACCTCTTATGTGAACAGCACATATCACTGTGTGGCGGTTTCTGTGCAGTAGTTGCAAGTAAACAGTCACGTTAAATCTGGCAGGTTGCCAGTCCGCGCTGGGAAGGTCTCGCGAGGGAAAGTTAATAGAAGGATGTGATACTAACTCTGGGTTTTTGAGTTTTACTTTGTTTTGTTTGAATAATATTCAGACCAAGTGTGGGAACTGAGGTTAAAGGTGGAACAAGGCTAACTTAGATTTTGCATTTGTTTTGGAAGTCTTGTCATTTTATTTTTGGTCGATGTTCAGTTAAAGTCTGTGTATATTTTAATGCTTATATCAGTAAATATAGAGCTGAGTGCAGTAGGGCTCTAAAACAGTTGATTCATCCTGTTTGACACATTGTCTTCATCTAAGTAAAGGGTGAAAATGTGAAAAGTTAATTACCGTAATACTTGTAAAAGAAGAAAACCCAGGTTTGTAAAACTTTAATACTGAAATATATTTCTATCAGTATTACATTACACCCATTATGTTCTATTATTTGTATTCACTTAATTCTGCCTTATAATGTGAAATGTGACACAAGGCAGAACGTTTTTCTCTCAGGCTTTGTTTTCACTAGGGAACAGTTACACGCCTGCACAATTCAACAGACCCAACATTTGATGTTTACATTGAAGCTAATAGTTTATTGGCAGAAAGGAGGGTCACGTGGTAGTGTAGGTGGTCCCAGGGCGGTCCCGAAGCAGTCCAAGGCGGTTCCAGGTTCCAGGAGGCGGTGACGACATCCGGGGTTTTATAACCGTGGCCCTGCCTTTGAAGATGTGTGTGTGGACTGTGCTCGGAGTCAGGTCTGTTGTTGCTGTAAGGTTTATTCTTATTATGTACAATAAACCTGCATAAACTTGCACATTCGTTTTAGACTTTCCTTCAACCTTTTGAATTCGTAACAATTTGGTGACCGTCGACGTGGGAGGTTGTGAAGGGAGACGATTTGGAGGGTTTCCCCCCACCGAGAGGGACGAGCACGCGCGTAGTCAACAACCGGTGCTTCACAGAGTAGGTGAGCAGAACTCCTCTTATCACAAAATGTCTGCTATCGGATACACTAAATTATTTGTTGACTGAGGGCTGTTTGTCTCCGGGTGGGCCAATGGTTTATTATGTTAGCAGCTAAAAGTAAAAAACGTGAACTACTGTTGGTATTTCATTTGGATGTGCATTTTTTTGCGGTTCTTGTACATGTAAGTAAAGTCAAAGCACATACGTTCCATACACGCGCAGGGAAAATTTATGAGTGCCTTAAGTTTGCCCTTCCCCCTCTATGAGCTCCGGCCTGTCGGCTGGGAGACACTTTCTTTTTCTTTTGGGCTCCGGGGGGCTGTGGGGCTGAGGTCGGTCGTGTACTTCGGGACTTTGCTCACCGTAGAGTTCACAATGGCTTTCATCCAGCACACGGCCTCGCCGTAAAGAGTGCTCCGGGCGCTCCGGTTTCACAAGTTGCCGTGCATGTGATTAAGTTCACAACCGGGACCTGTGATCACTGTTAGAGTCACGTTTTCCCTCCCCTTCCCAGTTAAAGTCATTACCGTATTTTCCACTGTATAGGTCGCTCCCATATTTTCTTTTAGGCATGCGACCTGTACACCGGAAGGTGCTGTATACACGCAAACAAGGCAACAGGGACATATTTTTCATTTTTATTTTTATTCTCATTTATTGCATTTGTGAGTGTAAAAGCCAGGGAGACAGAAACCTGCTCTGAGAAGCATGCACAAGGCAGTTTCACAGAGAGAAGTTGTTGGCTCACAATCAGATTTATGGCCGTCTGCAGATAAGGCTTTGGTGCTGGACACCACAGGGCCCCTCTTAAAGCTGGTGCTGCTCTCGTACCAGGAACGGAGACACTCCTTGAAGCTCAACTGCTTCCCCCTACTCGTCCTACCCCATACGTGCCTGTGAATCTGCCTGCACGGGCACAAATGCCTCTCTCATCCATTTAAAGAGACTCCAGAGTAAAGTAGTTAGTTAATTGCCAGTTAACAGTTGGGTTATTACACGGTTTGTTTTTATTTTTTGTTGCTGTGACTTTTGTTTTAAACACGCTGACCTCTCTAGATACACAATACTTCTGCTGCATGACAGTTACTGTTTGTTTGACTTGCATGTGGGGGTGGTTATCTGCTTATTTCCTCTTGGACAGATTACTAGACGGGGGACCATCCCACATCTGTTCTGGGCACTACAGATTACTTAGACTCTCAGGAGACGTCCTGCATTTTTTTAATGAAGTTACGAAAAGGGTTTTGTGCCTATATTTTTGTTTTTGTTGATTTCCTTCTGTGGCAGTCTGTTGGACAATATACTGTAATCATTGTCCTCACAATGCAGTACTGTATTTTTTGCAGATATGTGCTTTTCACTCTCAGTGTTAAAGGCACATTTCAGATTTTTATAGGTGAGGTTCATATGAACGTGTTGGCAAATGCTATCTTACCTGCTGCAGGTAGCTTTTTGCATTGCCTAAAGGAGTACATGCAGGGTTAATTTCACGCCATTAATTGTTACGTTTCCAGTTCTCATCAATTCAGCCTGGTGGGGTGCAGGCCATGTTTAATGACATATGAACAAGGCCTGTGTAATAGTGGTTTGGAGTACTTTGGTGGTTTATTTTTATTTTATTTATTTGTTTTTTTTAGGTCTATTTCTTTTCTTCTTCATATGCTTTGATGCTTTGGAGGACTGGCACTTGACCTACTGGAAGGGAGTCTTCTCGTTGCTGGCAGATGTGCTGGTGTGTTCATGACTTATACTGCGGGAGGTGACTTTATTTAGGTGTTTTCTGAGGATTTCAGCTTGGCATCTAATCAGTGAATGCTGCAGGTGTTCCATGACGACATTTGGTTAGCGGTTAATTATTTCTACTTGGTGGTGGATTTCACATATACACAGATATGTAGCTCTCAGGTTACAGTTTTGTTCCTCACCCTACAACATTCGCATTGCACAGTACACACGTGCTTAGGTTCCCTCAACCATGGCATGGATTAGTTACATCATGACTCTCTGGTTTTGGACACCTTCCTTGGATAGATCACATGTTGTGCTGTCATTGAAGCTAGGTTTTGCTGACAACTCCTGTTGGCGCCTGCACTGGACTGCACTGAACTGCCGAATTGCGTTGTGTTCAGCTGAGCTGCACGCTGACAACGCCTGCACTGGACTGAAATGCACTGGACTGCCGAAATGCATCATGTTCAGCTAAAGCCGCCAGCTGTCATGACTCATACCTGAACTGTTACATGGAGTTTTACATTTTTGCACCAGTTTCAACTCAAGTCTATGAACTATGGTCTGCACCCACTGCTGAACTCTTGGCATCTCCAGGATGGGGGCTGGAGAACGTCATGACAAGTGATAGTCAAGCTGGGAAACGTCACTACCAAACATAGCAGCCTGGCTGATGTGTCAGCTGACCATGTGATGTCAGCTGACCATGTGATCTTCAGGTGGTGATTCAATAACTACAGTTTTTCATGATCAGTACTATCTTTGCTATGGTAGAATCTCACGCACACTCATTATTCATACATACATGTACAGATCTCACTGACACGTGACCTGCATGGCCACACACGTTTTTGTTTCATCCTTCACGTACTCATAGTACAGTTGTTCGGTATGGGCACCTGTTGCGTTCCTTTTTGGATGGGTGTTTTTCTTTTTCTTTTCTTTTTCCTCACCTTTTTGACAGGCATAGGTAGAGAGTTCGCTGACATGATGCAGAGAAGGAAGGTAAATGTTTTCTTTGTCCTAGAGACCGAGTGGAAGGGCAGCAAGGCTCACAGTTTTGGAGCAGGATTCAAACTCTCTTACCATGGTGTGGATAGCAGGAGAGATGGAGTAGAGGTTGTGTTGTAGGAGGAGTTGGCATAGGATGTAGTGGTGGTGAAGAATGTGTCAGATGGGGTGGTGTGTCTTATGGTAGAAGTAGTAAGTCTGATGCTAAATAGTTGGGTTCGGATGTTTTGAGTTTTTATTTTTTCTTTCTTGTAGTATTTCCATCTGCAGTACAGATGACGTTCGTGTTATGAGCATTCCATTATTTTCTTTGTAACAGGATGTTTTTTGATTGCCTCCTGTTTCAAAAGGGGATGACAAATAAGGAACATTCATTCATTCATTCAACCTTTATTTATACAGGCTAGCCTCGTTGAGTCACGGGGACTCATTTACAAGAGGGACCTGTCTCACTCACACCAAACAACCATCCACTCTCACACTCACACCTAGGGTCAATTTAGAGTCACCAATCAGCCTAACAAGCATGTTTTTTGGTCTGTGGGAGGAAACCGGAGTACCCGGAGGAAACCCACGCATGCACGGGGAGAACATGCAAACTCCACCCAGAAAGGCCCTGGACCGGGATTTGAACCGGTAACCTTCTTGCTGAGAGGCAGCAGCTCTACCAGTTAACATATAGTTAAACACACCATTTCAAATAACTAATTAGATCAACGTTTTAACTCTTCATACAGTGATGAGAGCTGGAAACAGTTATACATTTGATAAAGTTATAAAAGATCATTTTAATAAGTGCCTAAAAACAGGTTGTTGGATAGTAGTTGCTCAACAAGATTCTGTTGAACCCACCTCTTGATCTGAACGTTTGGGGTAATTTATATAGATTTAGTGCTGACTTTTTCTTATTTTTTCATTTACAGGTCAAATCTGGACTTCTGATGATCGTGAAGGAACACGAAAAATAAGATTGTGAATAATTTATATCTGAAAAGGGGAAATGCACTTTACAATCACATGTTTCCACAGCTGTGATGGACAAGCAGAGAAACCCTACCATAACTGGGTTTACATTCCTCCCCTTTTCAGCAGATTAATTAATGTTGAATGAATGCTTAATGTTGCAGTGTAAACAATGATGGGAAGATCTATTTCCCTGCACCATTTTTTTTATCTTACAGGTTAACAGGTGGAACATGCAGCAGAGCAGAACTAATCACATTAACTAACAAACTAACCACTAATCACTAATATATGCCAAGATTTTCTATGTTGAAGTTACATATGGTTATTCTTACGCCTGTGAAGAATGACTGTGAGTTTGATCCAGGAGGTCCAGAAAGGATTGAAGGTTGTTGAGATGAATGAGTCAGACAGAATGTGAATGTTTCAGACAGATTAATGTGACTATATATATATGTTTGTGCCTAGTGAATGTGCAATACAATAGTTGTGTGTTGATAGATTTTTGTGTATTGATAGATTTTTGAGAAAGGTGTACAGGGTTTTCACTACTTTTCTATAGATATAATTTAGTTTTATCAATTTTGATTCTTAGAGAATATAAATTAGCGTATCAGAGTAGCCTAGCGGTGAATTTTACTGATAGGAAATGTTTGTGGTAGAACATTCTGGTACTGAGAGAATAATATATATATAGGATATGGATGTGAATAAGATAATTGAGTTTGACAGGTTATGGAAGGATTTTTGTGTTTTCTGTTCTGATCAGATTAATCAGAGATTTAGTGTTAATTTCCTGAATGTGGTCTTAGCCCTTATCACAGACATCTCTGAATAAGAGCAGTTGAGCTTTTCTCAGATATCGGATTAGTTAACAGAGTAGTGTAGGGCTTTTCCCCTTACAGGTGTCTATGATGAAGAAGATGAAGAGGCCTAATCTTTTGCTAAGGTTAACACGTACCAGAAATGCACACACTGGAGCAGAGTAAATGCAATGTTTTGAAGTTGTTAAGAGTTGATAAATCAAATTTTGGGAAATTTAAGGGTTTTTGAGAAGTATTGAATTTATAAAGTCTAATTAAAGTCCAGTTGTTTTTTTATTGAACGCCTTTTTAAAGGTATTGAATTTAACTTCATTATTCCTGCATATACCCTGTAGAGGCGTGTTTTGTGAGGGACAGTCCGCACGGTTCTTACTTGTTTTTATTTTTATTTGTTCGTTCTTGCATCTATTTTTGTCTTGTTTGTTTTTGTCTGTTTTATTCTTGTTCATTGTTTTTGTTTGTTTTGTCTTGTTTCTATTTGTTTGTTACATTTGTTTTATTCTCTGTTTGTACCTGCTTATTCTTATTACAATTTTTTGTTTGTTTGTTCTGATCTTATTCTGTTTAGTTTTTATTACCATTTAGTATTGATGCTTATTTTATATGAGGGGTTTTATATTCTGGGTGGGTAACTTAGATGTAATATTGCTGTGGGTGGGAATGTTAGAGATTTCCAATGTGTATCCAGTTTTTAATTGCATTCTCACATAGAACATATAGGATTTTGTTGACATGATGTTTGTCATGTCAAAAGGGGAATTGAAATATATTTCTATCAGTATTACATTACACCCATTATGTTCTATTATTTGTATTCACTTAATTCTGCCTTATAATGTGAAATGTGACACAAGGCAGAACGTTTTTCTCTCGGGCTTTGTTTTCACTAGGGAACAGTTACACGCCTGCACAATTCAACAGACCCAACATTTGATGTTTACATTGAAGCTAATAGTTTATTGGCAGAAAGGAGGGTCACGTGGTAGTGTAGGTGGTCCCAGGGCGGTCCCGAAGCAGTCCAAGGCGGTTCCAGGTTCCAGGAGGCGGTGACGACATCCGGGGTTTTATAACCGTGGCCCTGCCTTTGAAGAGGTGTGTGTGGACTGTGCTCGGAGTCAGGTCTGTTGTTGCTGTAAGGTTTATTCTTATTATGTACAATAAACCTGCATAAACTTGCACATTCGTTTTAGACTTTCCTTCAACCTTTTGAATTCGTAACAATACTGTACACTGTAAAATATTTGTCTGTTAACAAATACTGTAAATAAACACGCTTTCTGGATTTAAAGGCAAAACAACGGTCGTCATCTCTGACTTCGAATTGTATTATTCTTCAGATGGTGTGTCATCACTGTTGCAGCAGTCCTGACACTCGGGACCTGTAACAGTCATAATGTGAGCTCTTTCACACAGAGAAGATCTTTCTAAAGAACCCCACATTAAAGTGTTTGAACTGTTGCTTTTAGGTAGAGACAGTCTATAGATGCTTTTCACTGACGTCATATCCGTTTTTTTTTTCTTTTTCTGTCGTCGCCATCTTTAAGGACTAGCATTTAGCATTTAACTACGAGCGAGTATGGACAAACAACAACGAACACGGAAGAAAACATCGTAAAAAGCCGCCGCCGACGCAAACGGAGATTACCGGGACACGGAGCGGTACCAGGACACACTGGATGCGAAAGCAAGACAGAGGTATCTGGATAAAATTGGCTGTATTGAGGGCAAAAGACCCTTATGAGCTGCCGAAGTCTGTCTGGACCGAGTGTCACTAAAACTGTCCAGATTAAAACCAGTGTCACTAAAACTGTCCAGATTAAAACCAGTGTCACTAAAACTGTCCTGATTAAAACCAGTGTCACTAAAACTGTCCAGATTAAAACCAGTGTCACTAGAACTGTCCAGATTTAAACCAGTGTCACTAAAACTGTCCTGATTAAAACCAGTTTCTACCTGGCCTTAGATTAGAAACACTCCCCCCACTAAAAAAGGTTACAAAGTAACGAACCCAAACAAAAACAAGTTACAAACAAACCCACCCCTGACAAAAAATAAACCCACAACTAATCTATGGCATACATGTTGCTTTTTACATGAAAGCCATCACCGCCTGATGAGACCTGCCGAGGGGTCGAAATAGTTGTGTTCAACAGAACAGTATAAATAATCTATGAAATGTTTTTGAATAATGCCAGAAAGGCTGTATGTCGATGTTTTAGCCATAGAGTTTACAATGCAAAACACATTTCTAAACACAAGTCTGCAGATTTGTTGTCATTTTTGTCAAAGTTATTTGCCCATTACTTAATGGAAAAATATAACCGTATGAAATTATAGTAAGCTTACAAAGTCAAGGTTATCGCTACTAATTTCAAAACACTATCAAATGCTGACAGGTAAATACTCTTTAATTTTTGTGATAGTAAGATGACACAAGAAAAACCCAAATTAACCATCTGGAGTCAACTTCTAACTACAATAATTATATGCTGCAGACTGACTTCAGGTCTGGTACAGATCAATGTGTCTTCTAAAATAAGTCTTTTCCAGGTGTATGTCTATGGTTTATAAAAATCGTGTTTTATTTAAGTCCATCAGTTTCACAGTTCATGTACATTGTTCTCAGTTTCTTATCAACATCATACGACACAGTTCAGTTGCACAGTGCGGATAATTACTTACGGTAATACATACTTTAAAGAGTAACATTTTTACATCACCAAAACAAGACTTCTTGTCAAGTCTCATCAGGGTCAAAATCAGTTTTTGGAATTTTGTTATCTTGCACTTTACTGTTTCTAGAATGAATGGTTCCACTAAAGTGAAGACTGACATGAGTGTTACAAAACTAGGGAGTCCTGTGTAATATTTAACCTTCTCTATGTTATGTTCATAGGACTGTGATGTAATTGTTGCAGCAGCTAGAGAGTCTTCCAAGTTTTTAATTCTGGTCAACATTTGCTGAAACTCTACTCTCTTCTGGTTTCCTATTGCAGTTCTGAACTGGCACCATCACCACTGGTTTCCTCATCAGCAACTCCATCCTATGGTGGTGTGTGGTGAAGCTGTGGAGGTGGTGTGGGAATTGGAGTCTGTTCCAGTAACACCACTGTGATGGCTTCACACTGCTTCTTCTTCTGTCGCCTGCCCTGTGCACGAGCATACCTGTGAACAGATGAACATAATCAGAGTTGTTGAAGGAGGAGAAAAAAACAAATAAAATCTCAAATTTGATGTAATTACTTTCAGTCTGAGTCAATGTACAACACACACCTCGTAAAGAAAAAACGAAGCACAACTAAAAAACTGTAATATAACTTTGATATGTGATCAACTGCTTTTGCACTTTAAAACTTCTACTTCATAAAACATTGTGTGTGAATGTGTGTCTTATTAAATGATGCAAGAAATTTGTAAAGCGTCTTTGAGGGCCTCAAAAAGAAAGACTAATGCAATATTATTTCTATTATTATTATTATTATTATTATCATAAACAAAAATAACAGGATTGTATGAGATATGGACGTATGGTTAAATCGCATTAGGTGAGCACAGACTTTTTGTGCTTTTTCTAAGTAACAAGAAGTACTTGTTAATAAACCATAACTTCACTTTAATTTCAAATGAAACACTGTTAACAGTATCTTTAACTTAACCACAGAGGGTCATAATTATACAAAATATGACTTGGCTTGTTGTTATACAAGGCAATAACATCATATAGCCACCTGTTTGATGCATTTTCTCTGGCTGAATGTGCAGACATGTCATAACCCAGGTTGAGAGAAGGAGCCCAGTCAGGATTTGTCTGGTTAAAAAGGCCAGCAGGTTTACCTGGATAATACAGAAAAAAGAAAAAGTCACAACCTGCCCTGACTTTCTGTAATGCATAATCTGACAGTCTACATGCACATTTACATGGGTTGATTACTCAGCGTTCAGCTAACTTTGACTGTTCATTTACATTTTACCATTTCTCTGTGTTTTTAACAACACTCACCATTTTTGAAGTGGTCTGAACATACTCTTCAATATTTGGATGGGGTGAAATCCCTGCGATAGTCAGTGAAAAGCATCTCGCCAGCCACAAGTCACCTCGCTTTGCTGATAGTTCTTCCGTTGCTTCTCCTTGGTGTTTTAAGACCTTCGGAATTTAAAAAAAGGACCGCTTCACATCACCGCAACCAGCACGGTTGTTGCAGCGAACGACAACGTAACCTTGGACCATGATTGCTAGAAATTACTAGAAATCCAACAACAAAGAAACGAACCGGCGCGTCTACCCACACTGAACACTTGGCTACTTCCGCCTTAAAAATGGCGATTCGGTCCCGTGATCTACAGGTCGCTACGTCATGTGAAAAGCATCTATAGATAGACTCTTCCTGATCAGTGATGTGTTTTTTTTATTTTCAGCTGCTCCTGTCTGCTGGGGTCAACATAGCGAGCAAATCCAAACAAAGCATTTGGTCATTATTTTACTCCCGATCAACTTCGGGACACAACCTGGGCTCAGACCTGAGCCTCAGAGTCAGGACTATGAACCTGCAGCACTGATCACTGAACTACCACAGCCTCCTTTATCGCAATCAGTAAGTATATTTAAGGGTTTATGGTATTTTATAGATCGAAAGTTGGGCTCCTCACACAGCTGATCAGTACAAGTGCGGGTGAGAATTCAGACCGTGGCTTGAAAAAGTTATATAAAAAAGTTAACAATCAGATGCCAAAATGGTTTTACTATTTTTAATCTGTTCATTTACCTCACATGATACTCTGAAGGATCCAGGAAAATGAAATGCCAGATTTGTTTGTTTGTTTGTTTTATTAATGTGGTTTAGTGTCAGATTTGCCTAATTCTTGAACTGACGGGATCACATGATCATGTTTCGGGGGTGCAACTGTTGACATTTAAACATATAAAGCACTAAAAGATTTTGTTTTCCATTTCCCCCCACTAAATATGTATTTGAACATGCATGACCTCTGGCACCCATCGAGGTTTGCTGCAGCACACCAGCACCCCTACTTCCTACAGTTTTGGCTACACTACACTGTTTAAGGAGTGGCTCTAAAGACAAATGTACATTAGAAACAGAGGAGAGGAAGTTAAATGTTAAAGCCAGGAAATCACAGGAAGGTCATCCCTGATCTGTCTGAATTTAAGGTGAAGGCCGTGAACCAAGTTCTGGAGTGACTTTCAGTTGCTTCAGACTAACATGGCTTCATGCAGAATGATTATTGTCATGATCAAATGACAGAACATGTAACTGACATGGACGTGTGGTTCTTACAGTAGCATGCCGGCTCTCTGCCCGTCCAGTGGCCGCTCTCCTGGCACACCCTCTCTTTGGAGCCCACCAGGAACAGGTCATCGTTGCAGCTGTAGGTCACTTTGTCATTGTTTTCAAACATGTTTCCTGATCTGGAGGCACCAGGCGGGATACCAGGATCAGCGCAGGTATCTCCAGCTGTGACAAGGAAATAAAGCTGCAAAGATTAACCAAAATAACTTGAACAGGTGTCTTCTGTTCTGTCATCAGAGGCTTGAAGTGAACTTGAACACCAGAATCGTTTTCATGAAGACATCCCCCAGACAATTTTGAATAAAGTAGATGCCATTTCCTGCATTCTGGTGTATTTTAACAGTTGTTTAACATCTAGTTTTACCTACATAAGCAAACACTTGATTCAATGACTTTTTTAGAGGTAATGACACAAGAAGTAGCCTGACCAACAGCTCTCCTTGTGTGAATAGAGCACGCTCCGCTTCTCTCACGTGTAGCAATATGAAGGAGAGAGATGGAGGAAGAAGGGTGACACTTTCTCCATCCCCTTCACTACATTTGTTTTATTTCTGTTGCTCTCGTTAAAGTGGGGCACCAGCTGGTCAGTTTACTGACCAACAACAACTTAATCACCCTTTAATGATCAGAATCAGTTACTGAAGTAGAATCCATTAATTACATAGCGTTTTATATCATAACACATGAATATTCGTCTGAATGAAGAGAACAAAGTTGGCTTTAAAGTTTTATTACAAAAATAATCAAACTAAAATCAACAACAATAATAAACAAACAATAACAATGAATCAATCAAGGCTTAAATATCTTATCTAAGGCAAAATTGAATCTTTGAGCAGGAATTATTTCAGTTTTACACGCGCATGAATTTAGACAAAGTTTGGTTATTTTAACAACCCCATCAGCCTCCGCGCCGCGGACCAGTGACATCACGCTCTAAAGCTCTATTGCGAAGTATAATGTAAAAATGCAGCAGCGCCCCCTATGGTCACAACATACGGTGGTCACAGAATATGGTGTAACACCGGAACCGTTTTACAACACGCTTCTTGACGGTTAACCTGTGTCACGCAGACGAAAGTATACCTCGGATTAATTGCGAGTACTGCTTATTCAGCCACTGAACAGATCAACATTAACGCATGAAGGAAGCTTGTTTTTGCGACGGAAAACTAACGGCGGTACAGGTTAATCTGTTGGTGTTCAGACACAATCAGACTTACAACCTACGGCAAAACGTCCGGCTCAGTCACGGCACGTATTCACTGCCAAATTTACCCCAAAAGTTCCGTAAATAAGTTCACAACAGCTGCATGTACTTTTCAGTTTATGGCTAACAGGAGGTCTGGTCCTACAGGAGACAGCTACTCATAAGATCCATCAGTTCACTAAAACCATTGTAGTTTGCTCAAACACCGTTCATAAGACACTTTTGTCATCCAAAGATATTGAATAAACACCATGTTATGATTAAACTTTGTAATCAATTACTGTATACGGGGCACCATTATGTAATCAGTGCCAGTCAAATAACAAAATCCAACAGGAAGGATGAACAACAATAACAATAATAATAATAATGAATTCAATTTATACCGCACTTTTCATAAATAAAAATCTCAAAGTGCTACAACAAATAAAACAAGTGATAAAAATCAAGTAAAATCAATAATAATATCAACTAAGATTAACGACAGAATCATGTGGAGGCAGAATAGGCCTGCTTAAAAAATAAATAAATAAATAAATAAAGTGATAAAATCAAGTAAAATCAATAATAATATCAACCAAGATCAAAGATAAAATCATGTGGAGGCAGAATAGGCTTGCTTAAAAAGAAAAGTCTTTAAGCCGTTTTAGAAGTCAACCAGTGACTGTGGAGCTCTCAGGTAGTCAGGGAGGGAGTTCCATAGGCGGGGGCAGCCACACAGAATGCCCGGTCTCCCATGGTCCTTAATTTGGTTTGTGGAATGTGAAGTAGATTACTGTTCTGTGATCGTAGAGACCGGGTGGATGAATATGGTGCAAGAATGTCCTTTAGATAGTCAGGTGAAGTTCCGTGTAAGCATTGGTGTGTAATGAGAGCAGTTTTGTACTGAATTCTGTAGGTGACAGGAAGCCAATGGAGGTTATGGAGAATGGGTGTAATATGTTCAAATTTACGAGCTCTCAATAAAATCCTTGCTGCACTGTTTTGAATATATTGAAGCTTCTGAAGATTTTTGCCAGGGATTCCAATAAACAGGGAGTTGCAGTAGTCGAGCCTGGAGGAGACAAAGGCATGGACGAGTTTCTCAGCATCAGAAAAAGTCAGAGATGGGCGAAGTCTGGAGATGTTTCGAAGATGGAAGAAGCAGGTTTTAAACAGATGCTTAAAGGTGGGGTATGTAACATTGTAATGTAGTCTGTAACTTTTCAAACAATATATTTTTAACATATTTCTTCACTCTGTCACTATCTACTGACAGACTGATGTTAGACAAAGTAATCTCTGAAAAAAACTATAGTCCCCTTGCTTCTCTATCAGCATTTATAAAAACACTGAAAACACAGAGTGACCCGGACACTGACCAGCCAATAAAAACAGAGTTGTTTGTCACGCCCCAACCCACGCCCCCGCCTGTCACAGCCTCAGCGCCGCGGCTCGTTCTCATTCAAAGGATTGCAAAGCGATGCAGGACTGTTTTTTATGTGACACAAATGTATTAAATATCCCTTCTTCATCCCAGAGCTGGACTTTTATTTAGTTTTTTTGCCAAAAGTCAAGTGATCGCTTCATCCTCCACTCACAGGAATGAGGAAATGGATTTGTCACGACTCACGAGCGAATTAAATCATGTCCAAATTGGCTGGTGATGCTCTGCTGATTACAGGGTCTTTTTGTGTTGTTGGACGAGTGATTCATGGTTTTATTATATTTTTTAAACAGTTATATTATCATATAAACACAGAACTTCGCAGCGCAGAGACAGGACATGGAGTGGGGGCGGAGCATTCCAGACATTCCAAACCTGCGCTGACAGAAAGAGGAAATCACGAGCGAATTACATGTCCAACGTTGCTTCGTGAACCTCTGCTGATTTCTGCTGGTTTTTGTGTTGTTGGACAAGTGCTCCATGGTTTTATAATATTTTTAAAAGGTTTTTATAACATACAATCACAGAATATTGAAGCGCTCCGAGCAGACACACAGCAGGGGGCGGAGCAGAACTAAAATTCAGCAGAAGCACGGACTGTGGCTCCCCCTCTGAGCCATATATTGCTCTGAGGGGGAGGTAGCAGAATGCTTTTCTGCGCTGAAAATATTTCTGTCCCAGAGTGTTCAAGAAATCGCATATCCCAGCTTTAATGTGATTTTCCGATGAGAGTCCATTTTTATTCCAAAATTTGTAACAGAGGTGGAGAGGGGGATGTCTTGACCAGAGAAGGAGATTGTTGTTAAAGTTGATGTTTGTATCTGGTGAGGGGTGCCAATCAGTATGGCCTCAGTCTTGGAGCAGTTTAATTGAAGAAAGTTCTGATTCATCCATGCCCTTATTTCCTCCAGGCAGGTAGAGAGGGCAGTGAGTGAAGATGGAGATGGGGATGATGAGGATGCTCCAGTCCTGATGTAAAGCTGTGTATCATCGGCATAGCAGTGAAAAGAAATGTTGAACTGATTAATAATTTGACCTAAAGGCAGCATGTAAAGGGAAAACAGCAGGGGCCCCAGAACTGACCCTTGAGGGACACCACAGGAGACACCGACTGTCTGGGAAGTGGCATTGCCAAGACTAACACATTCCAGCCTATTGGAGAGGAAAGATTTGAACCAGTCCAGGACAGTGTCACAGAGACCGACCTCCACATGAAGACGGTGGAGGAGGATACTATGGTCCACAGTGTCGAAAGCTGCAGTGAGGTCAAGGAGGACAAGGATGGAGGGAGAACCAGTGTCAGCAGCCATGAGGACATCATTTGTAACTCTCAGCAATGCAGTCTCAGTACTGTGAGCTACTCTGAATCCAGACTGGAACTTCTCATACAGAGAGTGTTGCTGTAGGTGGTCCTGCAGCTGAGCAGCAACTGCTTTTTCCAGCACTTTAGACAGAAATGGGAGGTGGGAAATTGGGCGGTAATTAGAAAAAATGTCGGGATCCAAATTAGATTTTTTCAGAAGAGGCCTAATGATGGCAGTTTTTAGAGGCAGTGGAACATGACCAGATTGTAGAGACTTGTTTATTATTTGTGTGATTAATGGGCTTATTGCAGAGTGATTGGATTTTATGAGAGACGAGGGGAAGGGATCCAGGGCGCAGGATGAAGGCTTCATTTTCTTGAGGATGGTCTCCACCTCACTCTGAACAACTTCATCAAAGCTGCTCAG
>JBBPBX010002873.1:15828-27960 GCA_038048925.1 Garcialebias charrua
TTTATGTTGGTACAGCAGGACTGGACCATTTATTTAACAGAATCATAAATTACATCACACATTTGTACATGTTTGGATCGATCAAATTTCCTATAACTAACTGTTCACAGATTAAAACATAGGAACAACAGGACACAAGTTATCGATCTTATAATAACTTATATCTCTGCAGGCATTTGTTTACTGTCTTAAAATAAGAAAGTTTCAGAGTAGAAGGAAGATGAAGGATGAGGAGAGGTACTATCGTGATATGTTTTAACCAGAAGCATGGCAGCTCTCCGGCCGATCTCGGCTACACGTAGGTACACTTGGCAAAGCATTTGACGACTTTGTTACCTCGTGAAGATGGTCAATCTCCCTCGGTCCAGTTGGTCAGTTCGTTTACCGTTCTTCAGCGTCTCCAGAAGTGTGCCAAGATTCGGACCGAAGTGACCGCATTTCGTGGTTTGAGTTTCAGAATAAAACTTACCTTGGAGGAAAATTCATTCAGATGGAGCTTTCCAGCTCTTGAAGATGACATAACTTGGCATGTTATAAGTCTTTAACTGCATGTTGACCAGACAATCATCAGTTCTTTGGAGAAGACCATAGTTTGAGACTTACTCCAGCAGACTCTCCGCAAGTTCCAGCAAAGCTTAGAACTTTAAGAAAGGATCTGAGATCAGTGACTTGTCCTTCTCCGATTGGTTCAAACGAACCAGTGGATGAAGGTCACTCGGATAGGAGAGGATCAGTTTTTTAGAACAGAGAAGAAGTTGTTTAGAATGAAGAGAGAGAAACAGATTAGACTGGAGCCAGCTTCATAAAACAACTGATTAAAACTGTATTCTAACTTCTAACAAAACTGAGGAGTTCAGTCTGACATATTAATTCACTTTCACCGTTTGATTCATCATATGAAGAAGTGATCAACATTTTGAAATAGCATAAAACATGATCAAACAATGACAAGTTATTCTCAGAATTAATTCTGAATTAACACACATTAAAAGGAAGTCTCTTCTGAAATAATATGTGTTTTGATTCAAATAAATGTAATAAAATAGTGTTAATATCTTTTTACTGAAAGTATCAGTGAAAAGGTGTCACTGGGACAGTTCAGAGACGAAGGTGTATCAGAGACCACCGTCTGGATCACTACAGTGGCTTGACACAAGGAACATGATAGCTGAACCCCTTGTCTTGCATATGTGCTTGGTGGTTCTTGAAGCATTGACCAGCTGCAGTCCACTCTGTGAATCTCCCCCACATTATGCAATGGGTTTTGTTTCACAATCCTCTCCAGGATGTGGTTATCCTTATTGCTTGTACAGTTTTTCCCTACCACATCCTTTCCATCCCTTAACCTCTCTATTAATGTGCTTGACACAGAGCTTTGTGAACAGCCAGTCTCTTTAGCAATGACCTTTTATGTCTTGCCCTCCTTGTGTAGGGTGTCAATGATGATGACAATTGTCAAGTCAGCAGTCTTCCCCATGATTGTATAGCCTACAGAACAAGACTTTTTTTCATTCAACCTTTATTTAGTCAGGTTAATCTCAGAGACCATGACTTAGACTTAGAGACCATTTCAAGGCCTTTGCAGGTGTTTTGAGTTAATTAGCTGATTAGATTGTGGCATTTGTTGTCTTCAATATTTAACCTTTTCACAATACAGTATTCTAATTTTCTTAGATACTGAATTTGAGGTTTTCATTAGTTGTTGGTTATGTCCATCAAGATTAAAATAAATAAACATTTGAAATATATCAGTCTATGTGTAATGAAAGAAAATAATATACAAGTTTCACTTTTTGATGATATTCTTATTTAAAGCTAGGGTATGCGATTTCTAGACCACTCTGGGACTTAGAAATATTTTCAGTGCAGAAAAGCATTCTGCTACCTCCCCCTCAGAGCTATATATGGCTCAGAGGGGGAGCCAGACAGTCCGTGCTTCTGCTGAACTTGAGTTCTGCTCCGCCCCCTGCTGTGTGTCTGCTCGGAGCGCTTCAATATTCTGTGATTATATGTTAAAAAAAACTTTTAAAAATATAATAAAACCATAGAGCACTTGTCCAACAACACAAAACCCAGCAGAAATCATCAGAGCTTCATGAAACAACGTTGGACATGCGCTCGTGATTTCCTCTTTCTGTCAGCGCAGGTTTGGAATGTCTGGAATGCTCCGCCCACACTACATGTCCTGTCTGCGCTGCAAAGTTCTGTGATTATATGTTAATAAAACCTTTTAAAAATATTATAAAACCATGGAGCACTTGTCCAACAACACAAAAACCAGCAGAAATCAGCAGAGGTTCACGAAGCAACGTTGGACATGCGCTCGTGATTTCCTCATGTCTGTCAGCGCAGGTTTGGAATGTCTGGAATGCTCCGCCCCCACTACATGTCCTGTCTCTGCGCTGCGAAGTTCTGTGTTTATATGATAATATAACTGTTTAAAAAATATAATAAAACCATGAATCACTCGTCCAACAACACAAAAAGACCCTGTAATCAGCAGAGCATCACCAGCCAATTTGGACATGATTTAATTCGCTCGTGAGTCGTGACAAATCCATTTCCTCATTCCTGTGAGTGGAGGATGAAGCGATCACTTGACTTTTGGCAAAAAAACTAAATAAAAGTCCAGCTCTGGGATGAAGAAGGGATATTTAATACATTTGTGTCACATAAAAAACAGTCCTTTGTGAACAGCCAGTCTCTTTATATAAACACAAACAGGGGCGGCCGTGGCACAGTGGTAATGGCAGTCGACCCCCAATCGGAAGGTCGGAGGTTCGAGTCCCGCATCCGCCCACCATGTGTCGTTGTATCCCTGGGCAAGACACTTAACCCCGAGTTGCTCCCGGTAGGTCTGGATAGCGTCCTACAAGGCAGGCTACCACTAACGGTGTATGAATGTGTGTATGAATGGGTGGATGGCTCGTATTGTAAAGCGCTTTGGGGCTCCTCAGAGGGGGCTGGAAGGCGCTATATAAATAAGCTCCATTTACCATAAAAAACAGTCCTGCATCGCTTTGCAATCCTTTGAATGAGAACGAGCCGCGGTGCGGGGGCGTGGATTGGGGCGTGACAAACAACTCTGTTTTTATTGGCTGGTCAGTGTCCGGGTCACTCTGTTTTCAGTGTTTTTATAAATGCTGATAGAGAAGCAAGGGGACTATAGTTTTTTTCAGAGATTACTTTGTCTAACATCAGTCTGTCAGTAGATCGTGACAGAGTGAAGAAATATGTTAAAAATATATTGTTTGAAAAGTTACAGACTACATTACAATGTTACATACCCCAACTTTAATGACCAGCACCTGTTGACACAGTCTGTTCCTTGTCTGTCTTTGTATTTCTGTGTCTTCCCTTTCTGCTTTTTGTGTTTATTTCATTCTGCTCCTTGTGTATTTTGCCTCTGTGTTTTATGTCAGTTTCCACTCACTCCTCAGTCTGCCTCTCCGGCCTTTAATCATTCACACCTGTCCCCTATCAGCTACCTGCCCAGCTACACTCATTAACCACCCTTCCTCTGCTTTATTTTAACCTCTCCTCATCACTATTCAAGCATCCGGTCATTGTTCTGTTCTACACAGACAACACAGTCCTCTTCTGTTCCTTGTTTCCGAGTATCTGTCCGAGTCTGAACCCGTTCTGTTTTTTCCTGCCTGGACCCTGTTTGTAATTTTGCTGTCTTGTCAGCCGTTTCTGTTTTTGTTGTTAAAATAAATTATTTTATTTAAACTCGTGCTTTTTTTTTTTAATTTTTTTAAAAGTTTATTCATTTTAAAATAAAACACAAAACAATCACACATGTGACGATACAATGTAAATATATAAAATGAAGGGTAGCAGAATGAAGAGAAAATCTTATTATATCTGCCCCCTTTTTCAAATACAGTACTCAATTCATTTTTTTTCTTCACACTGTTATGAATATAAATATTTTTAATAGGATAGAAAGAAAGGAAAGATGGAAAGTAAGACTACAAAATATAATAAATATACACAAAGAAAGCACAAGGCAAATACGCCCGACCGTTGTCTGTAAACCTGCAAAGAACATGACAGAACACAGCAACAAAATACATATGTATAAAAGACTTAGAATATTCATGGCTTTGCAGTAGATTTCTATAAATATATATACCTATACCTACATATATATACATACATACATATACATGCATATGTATTCACATATATATCTACAAATCTACATACGATACCGGCATGTGCATCCCTGCATCTATTTGTGTGTGGTTGTGAGCATGCATAAGTGTATAAGGCTTCTCTAATAGAACATTCAATAGTGACCGTGAAGCATCGGAGATCCGACCCCCAAGACCCGAGGCATACAAAGGGGAGACCAGAGCCCAAGACCCTAAGAAGGACCCCGAGCGCGGAGCCCCCAGGGCCACCCAAACAGGATGAACCACTCACCCACCCCTCGATCCGACCATAGGGGGAGAACCGGAAGAGGCCCACCAGCGACTACACACAATGACCCCCCCGGGGCCAACAGCAGCATATTCACAGGCCCCCGCCAGAACACGCTGCACTGATGCAGCCCCAGGCCTAGGCACCAAGGCCTGGGCACTGAGGATGCACACACCCCCAGGCCCAGGCCCAACAGGACCAGAGGACCCGAGCCCCACCAGGCAGTGACCAGGCCGAGCCGACACACCCCTAATGCCCAGCCCCCGACACCGAGGCCCCCAATCACACCGATAGGTAAAGGCACACCCCACTAGGGGGCTGCGTGGTAGGGGTGCAACACCAAGCTGCCCCAGCTGTATCAAAGAGGGGGCAGCCTAAGTCCCGGCCTGACAAATAGCCATTCATTCACAGACACAATCACACAGACCCACCCTCATCCTCACCCTCACTCACTCAAAGACATACAATAATGACACATTCCATTCATATTCCCGATATGCACTCTATACCCCCCAGGTCCAAGTCATGTACATGGGGCAACCCACGCCCAAACCCAGGAGGTAGACCCATTCATTCTGGGGCGGAGAGGAGCCGACATCCAAGATCTGGCCCAACCTGCGCCCAGCTGACAGGACAGGACACCCTAGTCCAAACAGCCCCAGGGAGGGTGCAGCGCCAGCCCCGTCCACGGCAACCCCCCAGGTCCCCAATCCCACCATAGTCCAGGACAACACCAGACGGCCTGCCCTACGACCGGACCCAACCCCTGAAATGGCAGCCAGGGAACCAGGGGGTAGCAAGAGAGAAAAAGCACAAGACCATGACACACACACACCCGTCCCCAGATGTGCTGTTGATGTGTGTTGTTGTAAAGTGCATTTTTAAAAAAGGAAAGAAGAAGGAGCAGAGGCTGGCATAATGCCAGTTTCCCCTCCACCCCAACTCTAATCCAAACCCTTACTATCTAAATGCATAATTGGAAAAGAGCACAGGCTCAGGGGGCGAGAGTAGTGTCATCCCGCCACCCATAGCCATAGTGCCCACCCCAAGTTCCTATATGTGAATGTCGTGAGGATGTTATGAGTGAATGTCTAATGCCACGTTCCCACCAAACGCGCCGAAGCAGCCACTTTACATGCAAAGTCTATGTGGAGGCGCGGCCAGGGGAGGAGCGGCCAGGCGCGGCGTGGCCAGGAGCGGTGCGGACAGGAGCGGCACGGCCAGGCAGTTCAAGCAACGCAGCAGCGAGCAGCAGTACTTTCCCATGCACGCGCGCGTCCAAAGCAGACGAGGCATCGAGCAGCCAAAGTTCATTCAAATGAACTTTGGCTGCTCAACGCGTCGCAGCAACCAATCGGGAGAGCCTCTGCTATATGATGACGCAACAACGACGGGACAGTTTTTGGACTTTTTGAACTTACCCCAACGAGCCTCCATGAAGGAACCAGCCTCCGGTAAGAAACTTGGCATTTTTACAGTTGGTGCTGTCTGCTCGAGCGTACGATCACCCAAACATAAAAAATTGTTTTAATCTCAACAAAGACCTTCGGAGCTGCAGTTCGGCTCGTAGAAAACACACTCAAGTAGTAACGAGGCTCACGTACAGCTGATTTCATCTGCCCAGTGTACAGGAAACAAAACAAATCTGACCGGGAAGGGAGCCAGACACTGCTCCCACTGCGCATCTGCAGACGCGTTCTGTGTGAACTGACATCTGTTGACAAGCAGCAAACACGGTGCGTTGGGAGCGTTTTGACGCGTTTGGTGGGAACGTGGCATTAGGTGTACAATAAAATTGAGTCCCAAGTGGCTCTAGTCAACAGAGATGTAAAATTGTTGAAGCACACCCGAGCCCCAAAATCCCTACATGAATGAAATTTTAAAATGAAGAGGGTGGAGGTCCGCGGTGAGGGATGGGGAGAAAAATAACTGCAGGACTAAATGCTCCCGCAGGGAGTCAGCTCCCCCTGACTGACCCAACAGGCCCCAGCTCCCCAAGGTCCACCCAAGGAGCGAGGCCAAGACACCTCTCTGACCGCCAGGCCCTTTGAGCTCCAGACCAGAGAGGGACAGGGCCCAGAGGGCCGCCAGCAGCAGGACCAACAGCCCACACACCCCAGGGCCGCCAAGACCCCCACGAACCGCAGTCAACCCGCCACCCAAGAGGATGCCAAATCCCACATGGACGACCCGGCCAAGAGCGCCCGCCAACCGCCGACAGAGCCAGGAAGCACCGGGAGCGGGCCCCCACCATAAGAAAGGGGCCAGCCAGCCGGCCACGCATAGTCCCAGCCATCACCAAGGACATCCACCCAGTCCCCACCCCAGAAGAAATACTACACCAACCACTCATACTAACAACTCTCAGAACATATAGCACACTAGACGCCCAGGCTGGGTCAACCTGCCCCATCCCACGGGCCACTGGTCACACCTCCAGTCACCCAACCCCACAGCCGACGAACCTGCAACCCACAAGCGAGCCGAGAGCCCCCGCCCAGAGCCGGGCACCAGAGCGCAAGCCAGCCAGCCCAAAGCCTGGCAACCCACCCGCTAGAGCCCAAGATCCCCAACTCCCACCAAGCCCAAGCCTGGGGATGACACGCCCCCTGAACCCCAAGCCCCCGACGCCCACCCTGAACCCAGCACAGCCAGGCCACCAATCGGTGACCCATGACCGCCGACACAGACCACCTGAGGGCCGGCATGCAGCCACCAGCAGACATCCCCCAGATCCACCCAGGTCTTCCCCAGGGTGAAAGCAGGGCCCCCTTGCCCAGACACCCCCAACAGCCCAGCCCCCAACAACCCCCCGGCGCCCCAACCTGACACCCCCTCACATCGACCCCAATGCCCCACAAGGCCAGACCCCAGAGACCCCACACTATGTAACGGAGCCGATCAAAGAATGCCAGAGAGATTGATCTGATGTGTCGGCAGATGCTGTTTCAAGACTAATATGATCTAACAGAAGATTTTTATACTGATTAATGCTAAGTATATTTTTATTTTTCCAATTCAGGAGTATAGTTTTCTTTGCGATGCATAAGGCAGTGAAAATCATGTGGGATGTATTTTTTTCTAGTGTAACATCTTCAAAGATAGCCAATAAGCAAACAGATGGAAAGAGTGGAATTTTACATTTCAGACATTTAGACAAGTCTTCACAAACCTGGACCCAGAACCTCTGAAATGGTGGACATAACCAGAGTGAGTGGATATAATCATCAGGTATTTTGCCTCAAATAGTCAATTCAACAAAAAAATCATCAACAAGTAACACAATAAAAAAACTCGTATAATTATCGAACTACAAAATAACACGTGAAATACTATTTCATATATATTTTTGTAATAATTTTGTTTTGATCATATTCTTGAATATAAACAGTGATTTAGCATTTTTAATTACATTATCCAAATAGTTCCACAAACCAATTCCCTGAATTGAGGTTGACCAACCCCTCGAACTGGTTCTATATTTCAGTTTAACAAAAATATCTGTTCCCTTAAGATTATAACAGCTTTGACGTTTAACAAAAAGTATTTGGATGTTCAATGGTAGTTCATTTTTATGAGCTCTATACATAACTGACAAGATATTATAATCCACCAAGTCATGGAACTTCAATAACTTCAAATGGTGAAATAATGTGCTTGATGGGTGACAATAATTTTTTCTAGTAATTATTCTTATAGCTCTTTTCTGTAACACCTTCAGCTTCACCTGCCTGCCTGTATATGGGTCTAAAACCAGAGGATTATGATACCTGTATTTAGACTGTTAAGGTTAAGACAATTCTTAACAGTGTCTTAACCAGATGATTAAAAAAACATACCCAGATAGTTTCCATCGAAGTCAAGTTCTTCTCCTTCACCCATGTCTAGCTCCCTGGCATCCAAGCTTTCCACAAGGTCAGACATCTTGATACTGTTGTGGATGTCGGAAGCTGCTGTAGTATCCGTGTACTCTGCATTCACTAGGTTGAGTTTACTAGTAGTTGGTGGAGCCTTACCCAGCATGCTTAGCAGTCAGGCCCCAGAGCAGGGTGCACCTAGAGGAGTGAAGAGGAAGTCTTTTAATTAAAATAGTTTTATTGAATTTCTTTTTTCTAGAACACAAACAAAAAAAGGAAGAAGAAAAAAAAACACAGCAACATCCCACCCCACCCCTCTCACACCGGATCAGCCATACAGACAAGAACTCACTAGACATGCATTGACATACCGGTACTTTCAACATAAGACATAAGTGGTTGCCAGTGTTTTTTGTGTTTGGTGACCGACAAGCGAGCTGAGTCACCGCAGAGGATCATACGAGCTGCTGACCTGCGAAGCACGTGAGGCCAGACCCTGAGCCCCGGCCTCGCCTGCTCACAGAGGCCGGATTCCGAGACCTGGCAGGCGGGAGGACCGGGAGTCCAAGACGGAGGGTGGAAACATTATTTAAAAAACATTATATGTATAAAAAATAAATAATAAATTTCATCAGTGAAGATTAAAAATAAATAAACTGTGCCGGCTTTATCATGAAATCCTGTTTTCACTTTGACTAAGTTAACTCAGCTGAAAAATCATAGACAAAATTACTCTGATGCATGCTCAATAATCCAGGTAGAAAAATCCAAAAAAGCTAAGTCTGGTCCTCTGGACATTCAATAGACAAAATTATTATCAGGAATATTTCCTGATAATAATTAACATAATATTAACATAACACAAACTACTTCTTTTTATTTTCTCCAATAAAAGACAAACGTAAAATAACTTGACCCAACTGAGATTCGAACTCGTAGCCTACGGGTCAAGATAAAATGTGAGCTTAAATCCAAGAGCTTATCCCTTTGCCCACGGCGGCTTATTAGTTTTTTTGGAGTCAACCTTTCCTATGAAGGATTCGCCGCTTGTAAAATTCTGGCGCGCGCAGGATTTAGAGATTATCAGTTATATTTTAAAACCCTGGCTACGCGCAAGAGTTAGAGAATATTAGTTATATTTTATAGAACTTCAGCATTCGCGCTGAAAGGCGGAAATGCTCTGTAGGCTATGGGTGCGCGCTTCGTGTTATTTACGTCCTAACATAAGCTGAATTGTAATCAGTCATTAACAAAAATTTAGCTCAGAAACACTAATATATATATTCAGCTAACAAACATTTTTTAGCGGCGTGTCCGCTCTTAAAACACTGTAAGCGCGCACACAAGAACACTCCACCCACGTCAAGTGAACACTCCACCCACGTCAAGTGAACACCCCACCCACTTCAAGGCTTGCTCTCCACATAATGCGTAATGAACGGCGGCGGGCCAGGGCTGGCTCTGGGCCAACCAGAGACGAGCCGGACTGGGGAGGGCCATGCAATGCGAAAACGGCTTGTGTGGGAGCATGAGTGTGGGATTCTTGATTGTGTCTGTGTGTGCCTGTTTATGTGTTAGGTTGGGTTTTGGGTGTTCTCCTCTCCTGGTTCATCTTGGGCCCCTCATTTAATGTGGGTCCTGTCACACTTCCCTGCGATAGTTGGTGCCCCTGCCCATCACTGCCTTGGTGGCTCTCGTGTCTGGGGCTGGGTGCTTGGGTGTGTGCTAGCCTGCCCTGGTGACTGCTTGCTGGGCCCGAATGCCCTGGCTCTGTCGGGTCTCTGTTAGGGGGGTATGACCTTGGAGCTTGAGTCTCTGTGTTCATGGCCGAATAGCGGGTTGCCAGTAGGACCTGTGGGCTCATTGCTGCAGCACAGACTCCACCCTCTGCCACCTACTTTCTCTTTCTGAGGCTGTCTGTCACAGGTTGCGCACCCAACTTTTGTGTTCCTCTGCTCTGCTATGGCAGACATCCTCAGAAAGCGAAAGGAGTATGCCCCTCAGTGATCACTGAGTGGCCAGGTCACCAGGGAACAATGTGTAAAATCTTGCATTGAAAACCTGTGAAAGAGAGAGTATGTGAAAGTCGAACCATGAAGTATCGAAGGACTACTACAATTATCTAAAAAAGCTAAGTCTGGTCCTCTGGACATTCAAAAAATAAATAAATAAATAAACAAAGCAAAAAAATTGTAGAAACGTTTCGTCTTTCGTCCGAAAGACTTCCTCAGTCTGAGGTGCTGTATTCAGCTCAGTCTCATAAATAGCACCCTCTCACAGTGGATCAACCAGTTGGCTGATGACAGCCTGAAACCAGCTGCTCAAATGATCAAGGAGGACCATCAGCCTAATGATGGATCGTTAGCACCCTGATGGTTGTTTATTCACAGAGGGCTGAGTGAGCACTGGTTAGTCTCTTTAGAATAAGTTGTTCAATTAGCTTTGTAGAGATCTAGTAGAGTGCTGTATGAATGGATAAATGAGGACAGATTGTAGTGTACAACACTTTGAGTATCTTGATAAGATAGAAAGGTGATACATAACAAGTACAGTCCATTTACTTGTTTTGGCTGACAACCCAGTTCAAGATGGCTGCCACAGTTACTTGACTTTAGAAAACTGACTAATTCAGTCAAGGTGTTTCTGTTATCAGAGGTTACGATTGGTTTTATTATCACATCATTATTGGGATTTTTACACAAGTTTTATTCCTAAAACAATACTTGAGCAACTCAGATATGTTAAACAGTTTTTAAATTTACTCTAAAAGGTCTGTTTGTTTTTCTTGCTTGTCTTGAGTTTCCTAATGTGTAAATATGAGACGTGATACAGGGATTGTGGGTGGGACACCATAACACTGTAATCTACTTTTTGTCTTTCCAATGAAAAGCTGCCAAAAAGGGAAACAGCCATCCATGTGCAACAGCCCTGGGCTGTGTGCTGAGTCATCCGAGTCTATCCATTCTCCCACGACCCTCAGACAGCTGGACCAGAACAAGGCTGGAGGGAAAGAACCATAACATGTACAAAAGGTGAAAACATGTTTCAAGGTCTTTAAACTTAGCTTTAGTAAACTAAGATTACCCTCTATAAGAAATGTTAGTAAAGCCCTTTGGTTAAGATTTATTGCTGAGCAGAACGTGATTTGTGAGAATCAGTTCACACAACACCAGAACCTGTTGGACAAGAAAACTTCTAACCCCTTTTCTGAAAAAAGGCAAAAGGAAAACAGCTGAACATGCATGAATAGCTGGAAACAGGGGGTTTGGTTCCAAGTATTGCAATTACACAACTACCGGTATATGGTTATGTATTGGATCAAGCTATCATATTTTTATGTTTTATGGGTGGGTTTTTTTTTTGTATCTACCATCAAAAGTCAAAGATAAAGTTCATGCCAAAGTCTGTGTGTGTTTGTTTGTCTTTGCAGAAGATCTCATAAACCCCTTGACAGACTGTAATGAAACTTTCAGACAGGAATCGATGGATGTACCTCTACAATTATATTTTATTATTAAATCTTTATTTTACCAGGAAGAAATCCATTGAGATTATTAATCTATTTTACAATATGGGCAATATGCAAATACGTACAGCAATACAGTCTTCAAACTGTGAAAACTTACAACTGTAACTTTTGAAGACATTCCAGTCGAGGATGGCAGTACAGCCAGCTGACCTTAGAAAACAGAAAGGACTTTTATTCAGTCCAGTTTAAACATGGTAAAATTTGGTTTGGCTGTGGATGAGTGTCTTTTACAACACAGTGCTACATGCATGTGACCTTTGTTTAAAACGTTGGCATTAACTCTTGGAGTCAGTCAATCCTACGTGTTTGTTAGCAAAA
>JBBPBX010002873.1:27975-40386 GCA_038048925.1 Garcialebias charrua
AAAAACAAAAGAAAAGTCCAGCTCAGGGATGAAGAAGGGGAATTTAATACATTTGTGTCACATACAAAACAGTTTTGCATCCCTTTGCAATTATTTGAATGAGAACGTGCCGCGGCCGCTGCGGGCTGGTGGGGGTGGGGGGCGTGGGTTAGGAGCGTGAGAAGTTAGAAGCTCTGTTTTTATTGGCTGGTTAAAAACTCTGTTTTTATTGGCTGGTTAACCGCGGGGCGCTTTGGTTTTTATAAATGCTTTTATTACCACCGGGAGACGCCAGAGGACTATAGTTTTTTTCAGATATTACATGTCTAACATCAGTCTATCAGGAGATAGTGGCAGAGTGAAAAAAAGTTACATACTTAAGCTTTAATGTGAATGTTGGTTCAGCAGGATTTAGCTACTATTTTGCTACTTTTTCCTTTTAGCTGACCTTCTGCTACTCTTACATAAAATTTTCCTGCTCTTAGCTTGTCTTTTGCTATTTTTAGCTAGCTAGCCTTCTGTTCCATTGTTTAATTATTTGCTACTTTTAGCTAACATTTTGCTGCTATAGAAATGTACTACATTTAGCTAATAGTTTAGTCCATTTAGCTTTGAAGTAGTCTGCTGTTACATTTAGCTTTTAGCTAATATTTTGCTGTAATTTGCTACACTTTTCCTACTTTATTTAGCCCTTAATGACTTTTACAGTTACCAAGCACTTCCTATCCTAACACAGTTAAGGAGTGAGTTAAATTGTCTCCCTCCTCCCTAGCAGGCTCCATTCACATAAAAGGAGCTAGCTCTTTTTATGTGAAAGGGAGACAATTCAACTCACTCCTTCATCTTTAAGAACTGTGTTATGATAGGCTAAGTGCTTGGTAACTGTACAGTACTGTACATCTATTTATTTATTTAAAAAATATATATATATTTTTGTATGTGATCCTACTTACGAATTTTCGACTTATGAACGGCCCGTAGGTACGGAACTCGTTCTTAAGTCGGGGACTACCTGTATATATAAATAAAATGATGCAATGTAAAGGGAGAGACATGAAACAGCCAAAGTACAGGCAGCAGAAATACAAGTGTGTTCAGTCCTCTTTTCATTTAATTTCTCACTTCCCGCCACTCAGTCAGAACTTGACGTCTTGAGTCAGTTGTACATTGTGCTTCTTCTTCTTTAAATGTATTGGCAGTTGGCAAGAAAGTTAGGTGAGCATTACCGCCACCAACTGGTAAGGAGTGTGGACCAAATGACTACATTGTGCTGCATTCAATGTTGTCGGAAAAAAGATGTTCACGTTCGTAATGTCCAGCTGGGGTGGCAAACAGGGTGGCAAGGCTCTCTGTTGGGGTGGCAACTGCCACCCCATGCCACCCCAGTAGATCCGCCCCTGCAAAGAGCATACGGATGTAGGAGTCCTTCTGCTCCAGGTGGGTGAGAGCAGTGTGGACCACAGAGGATATGGCATCCTCTGTTGATCGATTCTTAAGTTATGCATACTTATGAGGGTCCTTGTTGATGTTGATGGTTGTTTTGATGTGGGTCATGACCAGTTTTTCAAAGCATTTAGTGACTATCGGGGTGAGGGCCACTGGCTGGTAGTCATTCAGAGTCAGACCAGTCACTGTGGAGCTCTTTGGGACTGGGATGATGATGGTGGTCTTCAGGCAGGTGGGAACTGTCACCAGGGTAAGTGAGGTGTTAAAGAAGTCGGCCAGCACCTCGCAGAGTTGATCGGCACATTCTTTCAACATCTTCCCTGGGATGTTGTCTGGGCCGGTTGCTTTGTGTAGATTAATCCTCCTGAAAGTACTCCTTACTTCTGCTGAGGTCATGCTGAGAAGCTCTTCATCTGGTGCTGGGTGGTCTGTTCAGGTCTTCAAAGCATGCGTAGAACTTGAGGGCATCTGGCAGAGATGGGTCTTTAGGCATTGTTTGCTCCTGCCTTTATAATCTTCTATGCCCCACCACATGCTCCGTGGGTCTTGTGAGGTAATTGACCCTCAATCTATACAGAGAATAGTCAGGGCTTTATCACGTTCATACACCGCTGGGACACACATCGGAGGCAATGAGGGGTTCAGTGTCTTGCTCAGGGACACTTTGGCATGTGACTGTTGGTGGAATCAAACCCCCAACTCTTGCATTGGAGGACAACTGCTCTAACCACTCAGCCACAGTCGCCACAGTGGGGAGAATCACTACCTCATGATTTTATATTTTCAATAAATGTAATGGTGGTGGTGGTGGGGAGTGGTGGCGCAGAGGCTAGAGACAGTGGGCCTGTGATTGGAAGAACGCCGGTTCAAGCCCTGGTACCGACAACATCAAAATGTGGGTGGAAAAGGTGAAACACCCACACCTGCCTCCACCCTCATTTCCCCCACTCTGGGCCCCTGAGCAAGGCCCCCAACCCCCACCATCCGTTCCCTAAACAGGTCTCACTTGAAAATGAGTTATCGTGGCTCAATGAGACTACCTGTATAAATAAAGGGTAAATAAATTATTAAAAAATGTTGTTTTTTGACCACTTCAAAATGAATAACCATGAAAGTCTTATCAATACTGTACAGTATTCACAGGTAAGATTTAACATGCTCATTGTATAAAATGAAACAAAAGAAATCAGATCTCATGGTCATAAAAGGTTTTTTGAGAAGATGCCTCACCTCAAAGTTCTTTCTCACATCTAAATGGTAAATGGTAAATGGAGCTTATTTATATAGCGCTTTCTAGCCCCCTTTGAGGAGCCCCAAAGCGCTTTACAATACCAGCCATCCACCCATTCTTTCAGACATTCATACACCGGTAGTGGTGTATGAAGTAGTAGTATCTACCGGTACTTGTGTCCCCCACCAGTTTGAGGTGAAGCAGCAGCTCTTCTTTTGTTTTCTTGAACAAGTTAGACTTAATATTACTTCCTTGATGTCTGTTAAGGAATACGTTCTTCAGAAAGCCCCTTTCTGATAACACTTTTTTGTTTAACATTTTATGTGTTTCTGAGTGAGGTTTGGTGGTTAAAAACCCTGCAGTCATCTCAGCTGTAGCAACATCTCCCTTGTCAGAAGATGAGAATCGCACTCATTCAACCTTTATTTATACAGATTAGTCTCATTGAGTCACAAGGACTTATTTTCAAGGGAGACCTGTTTTAGACAGACAATATTTGAAGTACAGACAACAATATACAACAATAAAAAGTAATAAAAAAACCTAGTCTTATAATAATCCAATGAAGGTGTCATATAATACAAGGTAAACACTAAAAACAAGAACACATTTGCTTAGATTTTTATTATGATCATATCGAATGTTTAAAATTAGAGATGCGTGATATTGGATTTTTGGCTGATATCCGATATGCCAATACAGTACATATTTCACGCTGCTGTGTTCATTCGTACTTGCCTGCTCTACAGACTCATGTTCGTGCTGCAGTTGTTTGGCGTATTGTTTTTGTACCATTCGTGCTTAGTGTATTCTTAATTTAGCATATTTCTTAGTTCATATCTTAGATCTTATTGCTGTTTTTCATTACAGTTTGTACTTTTGTTAGATGTAAATGGGACCCTGTGTACACAATTTCATTCCACCACATGTGCCACATGTGGTGCGAATGCCAATAAAGAAACCTTGACTTTTGCCTTGATGTTGAAACTTATTTTGCCGAAAACCAATACCGATATTTTTCCCCCCTATATGTACTTACAGAGACTACCGGTACACAGCTTTCTCTGCTGTGGAATTAAAATACTACATTATTCTGCATGGTCTTTGTCAGTTTGGCCTGCTACCAAATGCAGATGCCAAAAAGGGAGCTGAAAGTGATGTAATAGTTCAACTTGGATTATGTTTAATGTCCAATTTATTCATGACTTATACTCTAACACAATGACAACACTCAAACAGTGCAAATTTGTAAATGTTCACAAATCTGTCTCAATTCAAACTGTTCACAAGCGACGAGTGAAAGGCGCACAAGTAGTACAGTAGTGCATTAATGGATGTACTTGACAGTTTCTTAAATTAAAAATTAACTTAAAACAGAAGCCTTTTATATTGGTGAGTTATTTTGATGGAATGACCGATGTCCTATATTTAACTTTATTGTTAATATCGGCCAATACCGATGTTATGTAGATAATATCGTTCATCCCTATTTAAAGTCCCTAAAAGAAGTCAAAGAAGACAGCTTCAGATCACGTTACAAGGTGTTCCAGGTTACAGGAGCAGAGTAAGAAATTACCTTTTTGCCCAGTTCAGTCTGCACTGAGGGTATGCTGCAGGTAATGATGTCATGTTTGTCCCATCTGTGCCATACTACTCATACTCATTATGCTGTAACCTGGTCTTGATAATTTAATATTAACATTCTAAAAATGTCATTTCCCTCAATTTGCTAAATTTATGTCTCGTCTGGAGGTCTAACCAGGCGTTAACATGTGTTTCAGCAAAAGTTATTTAAATATAGTGAGTCATCAGAATGAGCAATTATTCTTTCCCTTTGCAACTTCTCAAAGGTTTTAAAACACTATGGAAGCCACAGAAGATTTCCAGAAAGGTCTAAAAATGCGCCCTCTCTCCAGAGTGTAATTACTCAGTCTACAGTAATTGTCATTTCAGCTTCATCCTTGGCCACTTAGAGAAGCTTTGAGGACTTGAGTTCCTCCTAACTTCACTAACACTAGAATTCTACTTTACAAAGACTGGAGCCAAAGTCTCATTGGTGAAGAGTTTAGTCATATGGCTCAATTTTCGGAATAAAGGGTAAATATTTGCATTAAAGTACTGCTAGCAAGTAATTCTTTAGTAGCAATGACAAGTTCTATAGAGTTTTTGCAAATTAATTAATCACATGACCACCAAAGTTTTTCAAGAAATTCATGACTTCTACACACCCATGCACTTACATGTACTTTGTGTTGGGTTTTCTTCAGATAGAAGCTAGCCACGAGTCTCTCCCTTTTGGAATGTTATGTCTTTTTGCTAATCACTACCTCATCCCATCAGTGTTTTGTGGTTCGGATTGATCAGTTGTTGGCCAGAGCCTGATGACAGCTCCAAATGGTTGTTCTCATAAAACCACCTCTGGAAACATCGTAGAGTACTGATAGTGTCTTGATCATTGTTTTAGTTAAGACATTTGTGGGGTTTTATAATTTTGTTTTGTTTGTTTGTTTCCTGCTATTTCAAAGTTTTGTCATCTGGTTCGTAATTACGAGGTACAACTTGTGACCCAAGTAGTTTACAGAAACCACAAGGGACACGATGAAACTTTGAATAAATCTGTTGAGCAGCAGTTGTTGATTATTTTGCATGTGAGCTTATGTGTTTTTGTGTGTGTGTCTCCTCAGTGGAGCAGGTTCCAGTAGAGTCTTACACCATCCCACTCTCACAAGCCGAGGTCCTAGAAGAAGGAAGTGACATCACACTAGTTGCCTGGGGGACACAGGTAGGTGATTTGACTGCTTATTAACAGATTCAAAGCATGTCACCTGAACAGTTTGAAGCTTTCATGTCTTTGGTACATTTTTCTTAGCCTCAGGAAGAAAGGATTTATTTCCAATCTTCATTAATTGTCATTTAATACTACCAAGGCAGGCAGTGGATTATCTTTAAGTCCATCACAAGCTTTCTTTTTTCCCAGCGTGATATCTCAGCCAGTGGTCTTAGACAGTATCCGCTGTAATATCTACTCAGAGTCGAGGATTTTCTTAGTTTTCAACACCGTAGGCCTACCTTTCACTCATTATTGTCACTTTCCTTTTTACAGAAGAAATGAAATGTTCTACAGCATGTTAGAATAAGCCCTGTTGCTCACCAGGAATCATCATGACTTTGATTGTGCCAAGACTTCTTATCAGGCTTATCGGAGGTGTAATTTACCCTCAGCATGGCAGGAAGCTTGAGAGGCACTGAGGTGGATTATTTGTTATATTTTTATTACTAAAGCCAGTATTATTGCTCAAGTGTGGACAGAGAAGAAAGAATGTGTGGAAAAATAGAAGAAAGCTTAGCTCTTCTTTTGGAAAGGACTTCTCTTTTTCCTTTTATATCACCTCACTTATCTGCCAGGCCAGACAAGAGAAAATCTCTTTCACAGATTCCTCTTTTTGAGCAGGTGTTGCTGCGGGGTTGATATCAGTTCAACCAGTTTAGATGTGGTTCAACTTTAAACCTGGAGACGTTGTTAGCCCACAGCCACTAAGCCAGGGCTATTCAACTGGCGGCCCGGGGGCCAAATCAGGCCCACGGGTGAGCTCAGTTCAGCCCACCAATGAGTTAGTTTTAAAATAAAACTAGATTTTTAACTTTAAAACAAACTTATTTAATGAGAATAACTGCTGGATGTCTGGCCGCTGAGCTCTTGGCTTTCAGTATCTGTGCCCCACTGAGCAATTTAGTTGAAGAGCTCTGCATTAGGCCATTTTATTCAACAATATTGTTTCCAGCATGTCCCATGAACCTCCTTGTAGTGGACTGAATTTCTCTTTAGGATCAGACCATTTATCCACACAGTTGTGTAATTCTCTTCATATTTCCAATCTAAAGTCTGTGACTGTTGTCACAGAGCTGTTAAACATTTCTGACTACTGTCGTCCCTCTGCCTATAGTGGTTCAGTTCTTGCAGCTTCACTGCATTGCAGATTTTAAAAAAAAGAAGTAATACATATACCGGTATATACCAACATGTGCTGACTCCCACCGGTCTTTAAAAAAAAGGCTGATCGAACGCGCTCTGCGTCTGGTTGAATTTCCAGGTCCTCCACTAAATTCATTTCAGTTATTCATTCTTTTTCATTCAGTTAATGAGAAAGTGGGAAAGGTTTGTAGAGTGTGAGAAGGGTTTATAAAGCCTTAAATATAAATAAATAAAATAAATATAACGCCACAGCTTCGCAGATTTTCACCAACCGCGGGGGTCTCTGGAACGAAACTCCCGCGATAGGCGGGCACACTGTACTGAGCAGCACGTTTGTATGGAATTGATGAACAGCAGCTGATGATATTAAGACACTCAGCAGTGTTTATACAATTTTAAACATTATTTATGTATAAATATTAGTATTAGAAGTGCAAACTTGCTGCATCGGGCAACACTCTAAAAGTTATAAATAATTAATAGTTTGGAAAAATGAAGTTTATGTCCAACAGGACTGACGAGCTAGTCCCAGTGCTTTGGTCCCAAGACTAAACTGGATTGCTGCTGCCTTAAAACGACTGAAGGCTCCAACATTTATTTACAGTTCATGTGAACACTATTTTATAAACTGCTTTCATCTGCTTTTTGCATTATTTTTCAACTTAGAATCCAAGATGGTGTAGTGGTTAGGGCGTTTGACTTGGGACCCGAAGGACGCGGGTTCGCGTCCCGGCCACTACACATCTTGGGGTGTCTATGAGTGCACACCTATTTCTCCAGCTCCCCGAGCGCCTTCTATGGCTGCTCACTGCACCACCTGGTAGGTGGTTGGGTTAAATGCAGAGACGAATTTCGTCTGTGTATGGGAAACATACGCAGATGACAAGATTAGACAATTATTATTATTATTATTATGTTTTCTTACAAATGTAAATAGCACTAACAGTAGTAACACAGCGCTTCCAGAGCATCCAGAGTTCACATTTGGCAGAAATTTCTCAACATTTCTGCCAAAATACCTGTGTAATGTACAATGGAGGACAGTGTAAAAGTTGAAATAACAGCTTTCTCTTGAACCACTGTGAAATTTAGAAGATTGCAGCATCTTTAAGGAGGCAACAGTCCACTGTGGTCTACTGTCTGGTCAAACTAGCCAATACCTCCTCAGTCTTGTCAGACAAGCTATTTCTTCAAACTGAGGTCCTGGGAGATGAGTTACTTGTATTTTTAATTTATTATTGTAGCTTTTTACTTTATTACCTTATTTTCTTATTTACTTCTTACTTGCTAATATAACTGGACCTCAGGAACTGCTTTTCGTTCCTCATGTACGTCATGTTCTGGAATGATAATAATAGAACTCTTGAACTCTTTCACGAAGCCATGTAAGACATTTTTTATTTATAAAAAATTATCACAAACCACTTAAATATATGAAAAACTAGAAGTTGCATTGGTTAAAAATCTGATGCTGATGCCAGTTCTCTGAAACTTCTTGATCACCTGAATCAGTGCCAACAAGTTCATTTTATGAGTATTGTATGTACCGGTATGTATGTATGTATGTATGAATGACAACATTTGTTGTAGTTGATGTATCCAATAATGCCAACTAATAATTGTAAACTGAAGGAGTTCAAACAGCAAAACAAGTAAAATCTTAACAGGTATTTGAGGCTGTGTGGTATTTAGAGTATACAACAAGAGTTTAAGTGTGTAACTGTTTTTAATCTCTGCCATGGAGGCTAAGTGATTGTGTGAGCCTGCAGAATATCTCCAGCTTCTCTACAGATTGGAAAAAAGATGTGTTGTCTTTCATCCCTTTAGATCCATGTGTTGAGGGAGGTGGCCAGCCTGGCTCAGGAAAAACTGGGAGTTTCTTGTGAGGTCATCGATCTAAAGACCATTCTGCCCTGGGATGTCGAAACAGTTTGCAAGGTAACGTTGACACTCATGTTCACCAATAAAAGTGTTTATTGATGTTTTTAGAAAACAGTGCCCTCATTGTAAATTCTTGAGCCATTCATTTGGCACTTGTTGTGATCCAGTCATATTTTGGCTCTGCAGTTTAGATTTTTTTTGGTTCTTAAAAAATCATATTCCTTCCACTCCTGCTGTTAGTGGTTTACTGCTTGTTCATGTTCTGTAAGCCTTATGCAGTATTGGGTATTACTAAAATAAAAATTTACATTTAGGAGGGTGAGAAAGTGGATAGTTTCAGCTGTGTTTGAGTCTTTAATTGACTTCAAATGTAAACGGAAGCACCTTATTCAACACCGTTTGGGAAATTGGCATAATAACAGATCCCTTTTTCAATTCAATCCAATTCAGTTTATTTGTAAAGCACCAAGTCACTAGCCTGGCCCTCACCTTCCTACACAGCTCCGCTCAATTCTATTTTCCCTTCACTGCTCCGTCTGGGACTTCTCCCATAGACAAGGATTTCTCCGGTAGATTTTTGACCGGACCAATCAGAGAACAGAAGGGGCGGAGTTTTTGGCCCCTAACCCACGCCCCCACCTGTCCCAGCGCGCAGCCAGCGAGCATCCGCATGTTCTCATTCAAAGCGATGCAGGACTGTTTTATATGTGACACAAATGTATTAAATTCCCCTTCTTAATCCCTTATCTGGAGTTTTCTTTTGTTTTTTTGCCAAAAGTCAAGTGATCGCTCCCTCCTCCCTCCTCCTCCTCCTCTCCCTCCGCTGAGTTGAATGAGGAAATGCCTCAGGTTGTCACTCACGAGAGAATTAAACTCGGGTTTTACGTTGCTGCCCGAGTCCCTGCAGATTTTCTGGTCTTCTGGTGTGCTGGACCAGAGCTCCATGGTTTTATTTTATTTTTTTAGAACGTTTTATTAACATATAAACACAGAATATGCAGCGGCAGCGAGAGAAAATGCAGCAGGAGGCGGAGCTGATGTCAAGTTCACCAGAGCAGGGGAAGCAGACCATATATGGCTCTGAGGGGGAGGGAGCAGAATGCTTTTCCCTGTTCAAAATTTTTCTAAGATCCAATGGTTTTGTTCCTCAGCAGAGGACACGCCTCCAGCAAGAATCGGTTCTCTATAACAGAAAGTCCAGACCCTAGTACGAAGCGAAGTGAAGGACAAGGGTCTGGTTTTAACCAGGCTACCAAGTCACAACAGAAGTTGTCCCAGAGGACGTACAAAAGTATTCACATCCCTTAATAAAGCCATTTAGTAAAAGTTATCTATCTAAGGAAGCCAAAAGATCGCGTTGAATCTTCACTTCGTCACAGTCTCCCATCCTGAGCAAGCACAATGGCAACAGTGGGAAGGAAAAACTCTATTTTAACAGGAACAAACCTCCAGCAGAACCAGGCTCAGGATGAGCAGCCATGTGCTTCAAACAGCTGGTTTTGAGAGGACAGGAAGGAGAAACAGACAAACACAGGTTGACAGGTCCAGGTGTACTTCCTATTGGAAGAAAGACAAAAGAAGCACATGTTAAGCATATAAATAATTAAGTAGAGCAAGTAAAGACAGCCTTCAGAGATGCCTCCTGGGGAACCAAACCATCAGGAGTCCACCTGGTAAAAACTTGATGCTTTAAAGAGCACCTTGGATGCACAAAACAAACATTTGTTTTATAGCAATCCTAGAGCTTCACACAGTAAGACAGATCATGATTATGCCTCCTTTCCACTCATGGGCTGCTGCTTTTAAATGACTCATGAATATAATCAAGTTTGTCTTTTTGTGTCAGTGCCACTGCTTATTTTTATTTTTTTGCAGCTGAAGAAGCAGGTCTAATTTAATTTACCTGTTTATACTTCATTATCCCAGCCTAATCCTCCTTTGACACATACAACTTTGTCAGTGAGCACCAGGCTGCTCATGCTGTCAAGCAAATCTCATAACCAACCGTTAAAGTGCAGGATAGAACCGCGGTGGGAGGACAGTAATTTAATGTGGAGTCAATTGGTACTGATGGCAGTCTGCAGTCTTATGGAGAACTACTTACATCTCTGAGAAATCATTTGTCAGTTGCAGTCTTTGCTCAGATGGGGCTTTAAAGTGAGTGTGGTCTTTTTTAGTTTTTTATGCCGCGCTCTATTGAAACAGCCGCCATGAAACTGAATAGTGTGTTTATGTACTCAGCATGCCTAATGCCAGCCCTGCTACTTGAAGCATATCTACAATGTCTTTGCTTGTCATTTCCTCAAAACCAAATGTTCCCTAATTATCTGTCAAAATTTAAAACCTCCAAACACACAGATATGTTCGGTTTTTACATAAAGACAAAAATGACCCTGTTTTATTACCACTGCTGTAGTATTTGGGGCAGCAGAATTGCTTTGTGGTTAGCACTGTTGTCGCACAGCAAGAAGGTCCTGGATTCAATCTCCAGTTTGGACCTGAGGTCTTTGTGTGGAGTTTGCATGTTCTCCTTGTGTTTGTGTGGGTTTTCGCCAGTGCAAAAACATGCTGCTAGGCTGCCTGCAGGCTTCCTTGCAAAAGAGATCCATGATCTCAATGGGATTTGTCTGGTTAAATAAAGTTTAAAAAATAAATATATTTTTTGTCATCAGCTTCAGAACAGTTAAACATCTTAGCCAAGCTATTAACAATTTCAACTGAAAACACAGATGCTAATTTTGATCATAATTATTGTTATTATCACCCTGGCAAATCATAGAATGACAGAATAAAGACTGCCTTTTTTTACTTTTTTGTGACAATCAGGAATTACTATGTGAATATTCATCCTGATTCAAAGAGAAAACAGTTGGGAGTTGCTTACACACGGCTTGTCATCAGGGGTTAACGCTGGTGGATTCAAAACTAACGAGATAGACAAATGCAGTGCCTTGTATCTTTGATGTATAAAAGGAGCTGAAAGGGTAACGCTGAGATGAGCTTTAGCTGTCCAAAGGTTCCCATTTCTTTTTTTGTTTATTTGTAATGCCTGACCTGAAAGTTGCCAGTTTTGTTGCTTCTTTCAAATAATTCATTTACACACAGGAAACCCAAACCAAAAATATGCACAGGAAAGTTTTACATTCATAAGAAATGACTGTTTGTATTTTTTTGTGCTCACATAAGCTATTCCTGCATGTGATGGAAAGCTTAAGAGAGAGTTGTTGACACACTGATGGTTGTATCCATGGACATATACGTACGTATGTACCGGTATATACATACATACACACATGCATATCTATCATTAAACAAAATAATTTTAAAAGACTAAATGTGTTTGTTGTAGTTGAATGAAACAAAGGTTTGTGACATTTGACCTCTGGGTAATATGACACAAAGCAAAGTGTTAATATATTTGATGAATAGTGGGTACCGGTAATATGAATTAAATTTGTTAAATTGTTGGGCAGCACAGTGATGCCGTTGGTAGAGCTGCTGTCTCTCAATGAGAAGGTCGCCAGATCAAATTCCAGCCGGGGCCTTTCTGGGTGGAGTTTGCATGTTCTCTCTGTGCATGCATGGGTTTTCTCCAGGTACTGAAGTTGTCTCCAGGTACTCCAGTTTCCTCCCACAGACCAAAAACATGCATATTAGACTGACTGGTAACTCTGAATTGTTCTGAATTGGTCTGAATGGTTGTTTGTCTTGTGTCTCTACGTGTCCCTGTGATGACTGGAGACCTATCCAGTGTGTCCCCCACCTCTCACACAGATGGATGGATGGATGGATGGATGGATGGATGGATGGATGGATGGATGGATGGATGGATGGATGGATGGAAGGAAGGAAGGAAGGAAGGAAGGAAGGAAGGAAGGAAGGAAGGAAGGAAGGAAGGAAG
>JBBPBX010002873.1:40623-54489 GCA_038048925.1 Garcialebias charrua
GAAGGAAGGAAGGAAGGAAGGAAGGAAGGAAGGAAGGAAGGAAGGAAGGAAGGAAGGAAGGAAGGAAGGAAGGAAGGAAGGAAGGAAGGGTTTTGAGTTTTAAAAGTCTTTTATTTCACACTCCAACAGTCAATACAAATAAAACATGGTAAAAGTTAAAAAATCAAAAAGTAAATACTAAAGATGAGTCATCCACTGAACACAAAACATTGTTAATACCCCACTTATTAACAAAGACATCCATGTTTTTTGTCAACTTAAAATACTCAAATTCCACACGGACTCGAGCAACTACCAGTCTTTCAAATAAAACACGAGCATCATCTGTTTGTTGCTGATTGATTTTGTTCTTTCTTGATATCCATATTGCCAATTTTGTAGTACCAGAAATGAAATTCAAGAGTGTGAACTTGTTTTTTCTTTGCACTGTACCGTGGACCATAGATAAAAATTTGGTTAGAGAACTGTACACCCAAACCACCAGACAGATGATCCAAAAGAACAAGTAGAGGATTCAGTCTTAAGCATTCAATAAAAATATGATACAATGTTTCTTCTTGGGAACAATACGGACATGAAACACTAATGTCAGGATTGAGGTGTGCCAGATACCTGTTTGTAGCTATGGCCCAATGCACAATCCTCCACTGGAGGTCGCCCATCCGTTTCTCAATGGGGGACTTGTACAGGGACCGCCAACAGCCTCTCGGGGTAGAGCCGGTGTCAAAAAACCCAGTCCACTTCGACACCGCCACTTCTGCCAACGAGCGTAAGTTCAGGACCTTCACACAAATAGTGTACAGGACTTTCTTTCCCAAGCCTTGAAAACATCCTAGTGGTGAGTCTTGGAGGGACAGCAACTTTTCTGTCTCATCCTGCCACTGATCCACTGCAGGAGAGACAATTAGGGAAGGAAACTTATACTCACACTCATCATCCCATTGGTCAGACAGAGAACTATTAACAGCAAACGCCTTGATAGAATCTGGCAGAGAAGCACGTTTCTTCTTTCAGTCTTTGCACAAGTCTTTGAGATCGCACCTCTAGTTGCTCCGTGAGACAGGACACAGACAGCTTCATTAGATGACCCAACTTCACACAGCCCGCTTCTCTCATCTTAGATCTCAGTGTAACAGACGAGAGCAGCTGTGTCGAGAAGAAACTGTTTTCAAACAGAGGTTCTTCAAAAACCCACATCCCAGGTTTCACATTTCTTCTCTCAAAGGTGAGGATCTGCCAAGCATTTAAAACTGATTGGTAGATCCTTGGCGCAGCAGGAAAATATGTTTATCATAGCCAAGACGACCTGCTCTCCTTAACAGAAGACGTGCAGTATCCAGCCACGGTAGTCCAACACCATACAGTAGTTTCTGCAATGTTTGAAGCCGGAAAGCCGTGATCCGTGAGGTTATGTCTATGAGTCCTTGACCTCCCTCCTGTACTGGCAGGTACCGTATTTTCCGTTGTATTGGTCGCACCGTTGTATAGGTCGCAGTGTCCAATATTTATCAATAAATTGGAAAAATCCATAAATAGGTCGCATGGGTGTATAGGTCGCACCTACGTCACCGCCGACGTAACGCGTCATCCACCGCTGACGCACCGCGTGACCGCTGAGTCAACCCGGCAATATGGACCGAGTGTTTAGCTCTGCTGCTAATGTCTGCCAGAAGCTAACAGAAGCTAAAAACGAGAGGAGTCCGTCTCTCAGAAAATGAATAAAAAATTGAATTTTATGTCAAATGTTTTCTCGAGACCATAGTAACGTACATTAAAGCTCCTATAATTGCACTCTGTATGCAGAATAAATATACACCGAGTGGTTTTGAAGCAATTTAAGCAAACCGAAGTAAAACCACAAGCTAAAAAAGCTAAAAACGAGAGGAGTCCGTCTCTCAGAAAATGAATAAAAAATTGAATTTTATGTCAAATGTTTTCTCGAGACCATAGTAACGTACATTAAAGCTCCTATAATTGCACTCTGTATGCAGAATAAATATACACCGAGTGGTTTTGAAGCAATTTACGACGTTAACAGAAGTACACAGACATAAAACGAAGGCCAACACGAGACCATGCCCGCCTCTGACACGAATAAAAATCGAATCTCATCTCAAATGATTCATCCAGGACATAGTTAAGTACATTGGAGTGTTATAATTACTCTGTAAGCAGAAATAAATATACACCGAGTGGATTCGATGTTATTTATAACAAATACAGAAGCTAACACTCGAAGCTACATGCTACAAAAAGATCGTTTTTTTATTTTTTTATCTCAAACATCTAATAAAGGTACTCACTTGTAAACGTCCACACTGTGATTCCATTCTGTAAGTTTCAGAAAAATCCGCTGAGTGGTTCTTGACTTATCTTGCTAACAAACAGCAAACAAACAGAGCTAACAGAAGCTACCTCCAGCCCAGAGGCAGACAGAATCAGTCCGAGCAGAGGAGCGTTTTTTCGGGCACAGGAGGAGAAGGTCCTCGCTACTTGCACAGGAGCTGGAAACGTTCTTCTTCTTGGGTTGGTGTACCGGTACTCATGCCCCTAGCGGGTACAGCACTTGCACTGCCCCCTGGTGGCCGAAACTGGTACTGCACGTGCACTGCCCCCTGGTGGCCGAAACTGGTACTGCGCCATTTTATGCAACAGGGAAAAAGGGCCATAACTCAGCCAAAAATTGGTCTAAAAATATGAAAAAAAAAATCCATAAATAGGTCTCACCGGTGTATAGGTCGCAGGCCTTGAAAAACCCATAAAAAGGTGCGACCTATACACCGGAAAATACGGTACAAGGCTGCAGATTTCACCCAATGTCGCCCAGACCAGAATAAATCCACTAGAGTCCTTTGGATATGTCTTATAAGACAAGATGGTGGTGTGAGTACAGTCAGTTTATGCCAGAGGGCCGAAGCAACCAAGTTATTTGCAACCAGAACCCTCCCCCTGTAAGACAGCTGAGGCAGCAGCCACTTCCATCTAGATAATCTGGCACACACACTCTCCGTGACACCTTCCCAATTTTTCTCCACAAAGGTATCTGTCCCCAAAAAAACACTCAAGAATTTTAAACCTTGGTCAACCCATTGGATATTGCCCGGTAATATTGGCAAATTATTTGTCCATGGGCTAACTTTTAACGCAGAACTTTTTTCCCAGTTCACTTTAGCGGATGACACTTTTTCATAAATGTCCCATCAGTGTATCAGACCTATAACATCATTCTGGTTCTTAATGAAAATGTTTATATCATCAGCATAAGCTGAAACTACTAAACCTGTATGAAAAGACAAACCTGGAAAAATAATACCAGTAAGAGTGGAACGGACCTTGTGCAAAAGTGGTTCAACAGCAATTGAATACAACTGTCCAGAAATAGGGCACCCTTGTTGAATGCATCTCTGCATCTTGACAGGGCAACTGAGGCCTCCCCCTACTTTAACAACACAAAACACTTCATTATATAATAAACCCAATAAAGAAATAAAACCTTCACCAAAACCAAAAGCTCTTAGCGCAGAAAAAATAAAACGAAAACGATGATCAACCCTATCAAAGGCTCTCTCTAAAAAAGCTAAGTCTGGTCCTCTGACATTCAAAAAACAAAACAAAGCAAAAAAAATTGTAGAAACGTTTCGTCTTTCGTCCGAAAGACTTCCTCAGTCTGAGCTGCTGTATTCAGCTCAGTCTTATAAATAACACCCTCTCACAGTGTTACACAACCAGTTGGCTGATGACAGCCTGAAACCAGCTGCTCACATGATCAAGGAGGACCATCAGCCTAACGATGGAGCAAGGAAGCTCTGCACCTTGACAGGACAGCCACGGTAGTCCAACACCAGCCAGCCGGCCTTCTATAGCAGCACTTTAACTACTGGGTGCTGCTCTGGCTTGGCAGGACTTCAAAAGTTGGTCAGGGGCCTCAGGAGAGTTTTTTTTTTCACCCTGGATCACGTCAACACAGGTCCAGTTCAAGTGAAATATATATTTCATTTGAACAACAGCACTGTTTTATGGTAGCAAAAGTTGGCTGGCTGGCAGGCAGGCAGGCAGGCACGCACGCACCCGGGGAGCAATTATGGATTAGGTGACTTTTTTTGAGACACCACGACATGTGGGAATGGCGGGGAGTCGAGCCGCGACTTTCTGGTCCCAAGTTGACTGCCCTACCTCTACCCCCATCTCGGCCCCAAATGAATGAAAGGATGGATAGATAGATGGATGGATGGATGGATGGATGGAAGGAATAAATATTGTTACAACCACATTTTTTTTCTAGAATTAACAAATTCAACCAATTAAAATGTCAATCTCAAATACATTTTTCAAAACTTCCAGTCATTCCATTGCTCTTCTATATTTGACTTGTGAATGCACTGGACAAAAATCCTCCCAGAAATTGAAGTCTCCTCTTAAAGTCTACAAGAAAAGTCAGAAATGGCTCCAAATCCAAATGTCTACTTTTCAGTAGCAATGAGAGTAGACAAAAATGCATAAAATGGGAAAGCAGGGACCCTTCATGTCCTCAGTGACCTTCTATAGCAGCACTTTAACTACTGGGTGCTGCTCTGGCTTGGCAGGACTTCAAAAGTCGGTCTAGGGGCCTCAGGAGAGTTTTTTTTTTCACCCTGGATCACGTCAACACAGGTCCAGTTCAAGTGAAATATATATTTCACTTGAACAACAGCACTGTTTTATGGTAGCAAAAGTTCATTTTCAAGATTCTTTATTGTACATGAGGTGGAACTAATCTGTGTACGTACTCAAGGTCCCAGTTACATCCAAAAATAGCAATAATATAAAGCATCAAAAACAGTATACATGTATAATGATCTAAAATATAAGCTAAACAATAATGATGTAATATAATACAATTTATTAAGAAGCAGCCTGAACATGAGCAGATAGGTATGAATACAGCAGCTTAAAGGCAAGAAATCAGCAGCATGGATAATCAGCATCACAGATAGTGTCAAATCACCAATTAAAGTGGCATTACAGTGATTATTCTGGTTAGATATTCTGGTTAGATTTCATGAGTCTAACAGCTTCAGGGTAGAAGCTGTTCCTCAGTCTAATGGTTCTACACTTAAAGCTCCGCTGACATCATCTTTTAACTTTCCATAAAATGGCACAACATATATATATATTAAGATTGACCTCTGATCGTTTTTGCTAAAACAATGTGAAATTAATGAAAATTCCTCTCCAAAATAGTTTAAAATTAGCGCCGTTCATTTACACGGTAAATTCGGGTTTTTCCGGTCACGTGATTGTGACGTTACATACAGATCTCTGCTCCAACGGCACATTTAATACAATGAATAAAGATACAAACGCATCCATCGAATTTAGCCATTTAAAACTTTAGATTTTAGCGATTTGGCTTCAGTTCGTGAAGAAGAAGTTATTTTGAGTGATCAAAAATCAAACAGCATGGTTTCTTTTGTCCGTGCTGCCTTTTTTTTCAGGAGAGGTTTCACATTCAATAAGCGAGCAGCAGATGGCAGCAAAGCCATTGTGATTCCTCTTACAGTGCACTGTAAGATTTATCACGATGGCTTTGCTGATATCTGCTGTTCACTCCATGAATAACTTCTTCTTCACGAACTGAAGCCAAATCGCTAAAATCTAAAGTTTTAAATGGCTAAATTCGACGGACGTGTTTGTATCTTCCTCCATTGTATTAAATGTGCTGTTGGAGCAGAGATCTGTGTCTGACGTCACAATCACGTGACCGGAAAAACCCGAATTTACCGTGTAAAAAAACGGCGCTAATTTTAAACTATTTTGGAGAGGAATTTTCATTAATTTCACATTGTTTTAGCAAAAACGATCAGAGGTCAATCTTAATATATATATATGTTGTGCCATTTTATGGAAAGTTAAAAGATGATGTCAGGGGAGCTTTAATGCTCCTTAACCTCCTTCCTGACGGGAGCGGGGCAAAAAGTGTGTGTGCTGGGTGTGTGGAGTCCTTCATGATGCAGGTGGCTCTCTTCCTACATCTAGAGGTATAGATGTCTGTCATGGTGTGGAGACTGACTCCAACATCTTCTGTGCAGCCTTCACCACTCTCTACAAAGATTTTCTTTCTGCAGCTGTGCAGCCCCTGTGCCATTAGTGTATCTGTCACAAACCACCCCCATAAGCTTTAGAATCAATCCAATTGATAATGGTTGCCACATGTAATCGACAATAGCAAACAAAAATGGCTATAACTCTTATCATTTTGATACATTAGTCGAAAGGCGGACATATTATATTATATTATCTGTATTTACTTACATATGTAGAGAAACCTTTCATATCCCACTCATGACTTCTGAGCTGCTCAAGATAATTTTAACAAAACTTGTACACATGACCACACATGCATCATTCCCAGACAGTGTCACATAAACTTTTCATCACCACAGCTTCAAGTTCAAGGTCACAAATCAAGGTCAACGTTTATACAAGGTTTTTGCTTTTTTGAGTCATAACTTCTGATCCGCTCAAGATAATTTAATCAAAACTTGATTCACCCTTTTACCACCATTAGCACCATGTTGCATAATATTTTTATCACCCCAGCTTTAAGGTCAACTGGTACCATCAACATCAAAATGTGGGTGGAAAAGGTGAAGCACCCACACCTGCTTCCACCCTTATTTGCCTCACTCTGGGTCTTTGAGCAAAGCCCTGAACCCACACCATTTGCTACCCAAAAACAGGTCTATCTTGAAAATGAGTTCTTGTGACCCAGTGAGACTACCTGTACAGTATAAATAAAGGGCAAGGTCATGATAACAAACGAAGGTCAAAGGTTATACAAGATCTTTGCTGCCCTGTGCTATTTTTTTTAGATTTCTGTATTTCTATTTGTCATCGGGCGTATAATGTGCCATCTTGTTAAAGACATTGAGCTACAATTTAGTGCGGCAGTAACTAGCTATGTTTACATAGACACAAGTAATCTGATTAAATGGCCATTCAGAACAAAAATGTGTCATGTAAACGCTCCATTCGGATTATGCTTTGTTGAGTCAGCTCAATCCAAATGAATTTGTACCGTATTTTCTGGTGTATAGGTTGCACCGGTGTATAGGTCGCATTGTCCAATTATCACCAATAGATTGGAAAAATCCCTAGATAGGTCGCACCGGTGTATAGGTCGCACCTACGTTTAGCTCTGCTGCAAATGTCTGCCACAGGAGCGCACAGCAAGGCTTTTAAGAAGATTAACACTTAAAAACAATTATTTGTTTGATAAAAATTATAGCAAATATGTGTCTGAGCTGAACTTTTCCTTAATAAATGAACGTAATTGTGAAATGAGCTGGATTTAAAAATTTGTTTCACCGAAAATGATGACAAGCCATATATAGGTCGCACCGGTGTATAGGTCGCAGGCCTTGAGAAAACCATAAAAATGTGCGACCTATACACCAGAAAATATGGTAATCAGAATGATATGGGTGGTTTATGCCTATTCATAATCCAAACGGTGTGCATGTAAACACTTACTCTGTTCATTTTATTCTGATCGTGGAAAACTGACCTGACTGTGCATGTGTAATAATATAGGCAAGGAGGTCAGTTTAACTGATTTACCTATATTTTAGATGTAAATTGGGCAGGGTTTAGACTGACACAAGAATACATCAATAATTCAAGGGTTCTCACTTTTTCAGCTCATTAATAATTCTGTGACTTGGAGGTGAGATGAAACTGACAGGAAACATTATTTATGTTGGTACAGCAGAGCTGAACCATTTAATAACAGAATCATAAAATTACATCACAACATATTTACATGATTCAATTGATCGGAATTTCCTATAACTAATTGAAACTTAAAGACAACAGAACAAGTTAAAGGTCTTATATTAACTTTTCTGCAGGCACATAAACTTAAAGTTTAGTTAACTGGCTTGAGAAATAAAGTTTAAGGAGGAAGTTTAAGGATGAAGAGAGGTAATATCTTGAGATGAGTTTAACCAGGAAACACGACCCACTCCTGATCAGCGTCCACTGAACCCAGGTCCGCTATAAACAACGACTTTTACCTTTGCGAAGATTCATCGTCCAAGCTATGGTAAAGTTGGGTTAGCCTTAACGTGCATGGACCGTCCGTACCGCTACGTTTCTGCAGGCTTTCTAAGTGTTCACCTTCAGCGTCTCCTGAGGTCGGCTTTGACCTCAGCGAGGTAGTGAAACTGTTGGATTTTCAAGATAAAATATTCCTTTGAAGGAATTTCACTAAAGTGAAGCTTTTTACAGCTCCAAATGGATTTATAACTGGCATGTTATAAATCTTTAACTGACGAACGTGTCCTTAGCGTTCGACAAACGTTCAATGAGCTCTTTGGGGAACCTCATGGTTTGAGCTCCTCAGCAGACTCTGAAAAGCAGACAGGAAGTGAAACCTTAAGAAGGGAGGGTGAGCAGCGTTACGTTCAGTTCTTTCACTGGTTTGTTTGACCAGTGAGAGAGAGACAGAACGCCTGAAGGTCACTCAGAATAGGGTAGGAATTGTTTTTAGAATGAAAGGAGACAGGATGCCAACTTATGTCTACGACTTGATCACTCTGTCCCAAAACATTTCAAACAAATACTAACAGATTATTCTGATTTGTTCTTCAACTTTAGACATAGTTCTTGACTATGACAGAGTTTTATTCACTTTCATAGTGCAGCATATTAAGAATACATCATATGAACATTAACAATGATCATTCAACATATTGAAAAGTAACACCACTGCTCATATGAATAACACAAGGTTATAAAATGATAATGTCTGAATTAAACACAAATTAAAAGGAAGTCTTTTCTGAGTGATTTGTGTTTTACATTCAAACTAAACTGGAATAAAACAGGGATTTTGTCCTTCACTGTAGGTTTTCAGAGAAAAGGAGATTCACTTGAGAGCTTCAGTGAAAAGGTGAATTCAGGTGTTTTCACTGACAGTTCAGAGACCAGGGTTTTCCATTACACATATGCGACCTGTCTACCTCACATATTTCTGCCTGGCTAGATGCTAATATGTTGGGGAAGCAAAACTGGTTTGTGAGCGACAACATTTCTACAAGAAACTTTGAAAGAGCTCAAAGTAATCTGTATTACATCTGTATCACCTGTAGCTCAGTCAGGGAGTGCAGTAGCGTCTCCATGTCATTAAAACCTAGCACGGGTCCATTTTGGGTGCTCAGGTTTGTTTACGTTCATCCCATAATAGGGATGTGCGATATGGCATAAAATTCATATCATGATATCTATTGTGATGGGTGGCTATAACAATATAGATCACGATAGGTTTTTGGTATAAAACTTGCAATAGAAATAAAAAAGCAAGGGGTGTCATTTTGCCATCATTTATTTTGAAAATTGCTATATCACAAAATAATCTCAATCAAGAAAATTCCACTACTGTTCTAGGTCCAGAGAGTTTTGAAATAAAAAACAAATCAAGTATTAAATTTCTTTATTGTAGTGCAAAACGGTGCCAAATATATCAAATGTAGTTTTAGCCATATGTTTTAAACAAAATAATATGTTGTTAACTCTTAATAATTTCCAGTCTTCTCACTTAAGAAATGAATTGCAACAGAGCAGCATTTTACACTGAAAACACTTAACAAAAGTCAAATTCAAAATCTCGCTGTCATTTGTTAGTCTAAAGATTGTTGACTAAGAACACTAGCTTGTCTTTGGCCAGAAGCCAGCCAACAGGAACTTCTGGTGAGGATGCGGATGTGAACTAACGACAACCCCCCACAGGTTTTGGTTCTGGTCATCTTGACATGAAGGAAGCCTTTTGTTTCCTGGGGGCATTGAAAAAGTCACGGAAAGGTTCCGTATTGGTCGCAGAGCGAAGCAACAATATCGCGCAGACACCCCCACCCCCCCTTCTTTTGTTTCTGCTCCTGTTTTGACTGTTTAAACCTGAACCAGGTCCAGATAATAGACATTTTTGCTCCTGCCTTTTTAACGAGCTCCTCCCTGCACTCTCAGCCATGCTGCTACGGCCAATTACATCATCAACAAGCATTAATTAACTAAAAGATGGCTGCCGCGTGTGGACGTGCAGAGGAGCGCTCTGCTTCGTGGGAGTCATAAAACTCAAACAACTCATTTTCAAACAAATCAAACGGACATCTGTCTAACCTTTTGTTGTTGCCTGTGGGCGAGACGGTGATTCTGTTGTCGTCGTCGGCCCTGTGGACTGCTGGAGCCGGGGGACCCGTTTTCTTCCTCTGGGCGTCGGGTCTGTGGCCCGGTGGCTCCCGTTTGAAGGCTGATTTTGGAGAAGCTGGTGGACGGGTGTTGGCTTTTCGGCTGTCGAGCCGCGGGATTGATCATCTGCAGCGTTGGGCCGGTGGCTCTCGTTTGAGGGCTGATTTTGGAGAAGCTGGTGGATGGGCGTCAGCTTTTCGGCTGTCGAGCCGCGGGATTGATCGTCTGCAGCGTTGGGTCTGTGGGCGGTGGCTACTGTTTGCGGCTGACGTGGAGAGGCTGGTGACCTCGTAGCTGGGTGTCGGATTTCGGCTGTCTTGCCTTGGGGGCGGCTGTTGCTGGGAAAAGCCGGGGACGGTCGTGGAGGAGGTCTGTTATTTTTCTTTTCTTTTTTTCTTATTTTGGAAGACTGAATGGTCAAATCATGCATCACTTAAAACACGTCCCCTGACAGCAGGAAGTGTAAAGTTTTACGTTGCACAGTCCCTATCTGACCCCTTTTACCTAATCAGCATGATAGTGTGTCCAGTGACCAAAGACATTGGTGTAACTTGCTTTCCAACACTGCCAGTTTTGGGTGGAGCATGTGGGCGTCACAACATGGCGAAGTAAGACGTAACACAGTCGCCATACATTTGGCTCTAAATTCCACAGATTTGAACCGAGGTGCACTAATATCAGTTTGATCAACATTTTCCACCCCTTGAACAGGAACCCATGATAATTGGCCAATAGCCTCCATAGCGCCCCCTAGAATATTTTAAAACATCAGCCCCAAGCCATTTTTGGAATGATAATTCGGAAACTCGGTGTACATCTGTATCTTCTCAGAACCTATGAAAAAGTCTCTCGGAGCCCTGGTCCAAACTCAACAGGAAGTCGGCCATTTTGGGTCAAATTGTCATTTTTGTTCTTTTCAAATGTTAAAAGACATAAGTTGTCCTGACACTTTAAATTACAGTTTTCGATGGAGGATGTGGTCGTGGCAGAGTGACGAATTCAGAAGTGACACCGTAGCCATATGTTTGGCTCTAAATTCCACAGATTTGAACTGAGGTGCACCAAAATCACTATGATTGATCAATGTCCACCCCTTGAACAGGAATTCATAAGTGGCCAGTAGCCTGCATAGCACCCCCTACATTATTCGTAAAGTTATATCTCAGTGATACATGATCCGATCTGCACCACATTTATTGTGCATCATCAGTGAGCACTTCTAGACACATTGATGTTGTGGTTTAACATATGACTCCAGCACTCCCCCTACATTATTCCAACGGTTATATCTCAGCGATACATCATCCGATCTGAGCCAGATTTTTGGTGCATCATCTGTGAGCATTTCTAGACACATTGCTACTGTTGTGTAACATTTGACTCAAATGCGCCCCTAGATTATTCAAACTGTTATATCTCAGTGATACATCATCCGATTTGTACCAGATTTATTGTGCGTCATTAGTGAGTACTTCTACACATAGGTATTGTTGTTTAAAATTTTACTCCACTGCGCCCCTTGCATTATTCCAACAGTTATATCTCAGTGATGCATCATCCGATATGTATCACAATTATTGGACGTCATTGGTGTGCACTTCTACACACATTGGTATTGATGTTTAACTTTTGACTACAGTGTACACCCTTGATGTTGTTGTTTAACATTTCACTCCAGCGTACACCCTAGAATATTCCAACCGTTCTATCTCAGTGATACATCATCTGCTATGCGCCAGATTTATTGTGTGTAATCAGTGAGCACTTCTAGACACATTGGTAATGTTATTTAACATTTGACTCCAGTGCGCCTCCTACGGTACATTATTCCAACAGTTATATCTCAGAAATACATCATCTGCTATGTACCAGATTTATTGTGCGTAATCAGTGAGCACTTCTAGACACAATGGCCCTCATTCATGAACCGTTCGTACGCACAGATTTGTGCTTAAACTGTGCTTACGAGTGATTTAGGAGCATATGTGGCATTCAACAATGTTCACGTATCCTACGATTTTTTTCAGATACGAACAAAATCTACGTGTGGTCCGGACCTGTCGTATATTTTACGAGCGGTCCGTCTGCTGTCATCCAGACAGCATTACTCCACAAATAACTTCATATTTCGTTATTTAGGAAATGTTTAGAGTTTAAAAAAGTCACGCACCACAATTGTTTTTGACAATAGGTTCTGTTTGAAGTCGAATTATAATTTTAAATGTAATAATGACTAACGGATTAAAGTATTTAAATGAAAATCAATTTGTTATCAATGCCGTTTTCTAACACTACAATATTAATATGAAGATCTCAAACTGAAATCAACTTAAACCATGAATTAATTTAAGTTTAATTTGCCGCGGTATCGCAGACTTCGGTAAGCCAGACTTTACACAGACTTCCTCCAGCTGCTGTCATAGCTCTGATGTGGCTCAGTCAGTAGAGCACTGCGTCGCAGTTCCGAAGGTCATGGGATCGCCTCCCGTGGGAGGACAACGTTTTTTTTTTTTTTTTAATTCATTCCAGATTTAAAAAACACAAGAAAACTATTTACAATACAACAAGAAATAAAGCATAAAGCCTTTTTAATTTGGAATGAATAAATAATCTAAAGTAAGAAGGAAAAAAAAAGAATCATACCTTGTGGGACTCGATCCCACGAGGTGTAGAAAAAAGGTTAGGAACAGCTAACAGTGCAATGCTTTAACCAGTAAGCCACCAGTACGCATGCATGTTTCGAGATCCACATTTATTATAAACAAACTTTCTTTGGTTTTAGCTGGTCATTTACTTCCATGAGTGACGCTGCTAATAAGGACAGATTTTCTTTTCTTGTCCTCAGAGACCACAGAACTTCATCCTCCGCACCGGTAGAGTTCTTCTTTTTTACTTTTCGCTGTCATTTTATGAACGTACACGTTCTGCCTCTGAGGCAGGAAACGTAGCCTTATATGGCGTTTTGAGGGGTGGGAATCATGTAAATAAGCTCACGCGTGCACGCGCAGCTGTTTAGAACAGGTGAGATTCATCAACTTTAAGCAGCCCGTTTACACGCTTTTCCTGTGGATAGAAGACTTTGTTGGATCTGACGTGGCATGTTCGTACGAACACTTCGTACGAACAAAAGTAGGAGACATTTAGGATAAGAATACGAACTGTTTCGTGCATGAGGGCCATTGGTATTTTTGTTTACATTTGACTCCAGTGCTCCCACTACATTATTCAAACAGTTATATCTAAGTGATACATCCAACGACCTGCACCATATTTTTTTGGGCATGATCAGTGAGCACTTCTAGACACATTGGTATTGTTCTTTAACGTTTGACTCCAGTGCACCCCCTAGAACAGGGGTCTGCAACCTGCGGCTCTGGAGCCACATGCGGCTCTTTAGTTCCTCTGCAGCAGCTCTTTCAAGCTTTGACCAAAACTGACATCAAACTGAATTTTGTTGTTATTCAAATGACAAAAAAAGGATGTTTTAGTAGTTTTCCTGTAATTTCTTCTGCAAATATGTGAATACTGGAACATGTACAAAGAGTAAAACATACTCACTTTAAGTGTATGCTTTATTTCTATACTTGATTTTTCCACAATAACAATACACAGGTCTGCATAATTCATAGTTTTTATTAATTA
>JBBPBX010002873.1:55673-68060 GCA_038048925.1 Garcialebias charrua
CTGCTTATTAACTGGCTGTCAAATTCAGAGTGTGCAGAATGCAAGATAGTCCACAGATACACATCTGGTCTCTGGCAGCCAATTAAAAATTTTCATGTCCTATGAGTCACACTTATACTTGTGTATCTTTCAGACAAAGATGTGTGCAGATTTTTTTGTACTGCAGTGAGCTGATTTCGGCGTGGTCCGTGTATCGTCGTTTTTGAGTCTGGATGTGTAAAATGAACAAAGAATGATGTGTCTAAGAATGAGAGATCATTAAGGCAAGATCTATAAAGAAACATGCTGCCCATTCTGGCAGCCCACACTTATACTTGAATCTAAATATAATCAGCCCTCTACTTGATGAAGGGCATCATGTGCACAAATTGCTACAAAAGTACCAAAAAATTAGTGGGATTTTTTTTTTTTTTACTCTCTGTCTGGAGCAGTTGAGTAAATATAATCAGTCAAACCCATTTTCAAAGAAATGGGCAAAATGGCTGGTTTACCTCTGCCAGATGCATGGCTCAGATGATATGTCGTGGAAAGTCTTGTGCCTGTCCAGACTCCAGTAGAGATGCACTTATAGGAGCTTTTTTAATTCCTCACTGGGAGGACTGTTTTGCTCCACAGTTTAATGTTTTGTAGTTGTTCACATTGGAAATGAGACAATATTTCCAAGAGTTCTTACATGAAGGCGCATTTGCTCGGCTCGTCAGGAGTAAGAAATATTTTTCATTGCTTTGGTATTCTGTTAGTCAGAGTTTAGTTCTGACCACGAGGACATGGAAATGTCTGGGCCAGTCATAATGTAGTCATCAATTCATTAACTATACCTGCAGATGGGGTGTCCCACCACACCACACACATGATGGACAGATGTTTGTGTACTGTGGTAACTTTAGAACATGGACAAATTATCTCAAACTAAAACCTCTTGGCCAAAATTAAACATGCTCTCAGTTTGCTGGTGTGGCCAGAATGAAGTGTCGTTTTAAAAGGAAATCCATACAGAAAAGCTTCAAATACAACATGAATTGCTAAAGTGAAAATATGACATTTACCAGAGTACTTATTAGCTACCGGTATAAGTTTTTTTTCCAGGTAAATAAAAAATACAAAGTCATAATTAATTAAAATTTTGGGCAGCACTGTGGCACAACTGGTAGAGCTGCTGCCTCTCAACGAGAAGGTCCCTGGTTCAAATCCCGGTCTGGGGGCCCTTCTGGGTGGTGTTTGCGTGTTCTCTCCGTGCATACGTGAGTTTTCTCCGGGTACTCCAGTTTCCTCCCACAGACCAAAAACATGCATGTTAGACTGATTGGTAACTCTAAATTGTCCCTAGGTGTGAGTGAGAGAGTGAATGGTTGTTTGTCTCTATGTGGCCCTGTGATGGACTTGCAACCTGGCCAGGGTGTACCCTGCCCCTCGCACAGTGATTGACGGACATGGGCACTGGCGACCCCCGTGACCGAAAATGGAAGAAGTGGGTAAAAGATAATGGATGGATGGATGAATTAAAATGAAATAAAAATTCAGGTCTCTCTTGTAAATGAGTCCCCGAGGCTCAATGGGATCAACCTGTATAAATAAAGGTTGAATGAAAAATACACAGCCCTGAAAGCAGAATATTTATTGAATAGTATTGTAGTTACTATGCTCGTACCTTTGAGACACAAGCATGAAGTTAAAGTATTTGCCTTTGTTCTTCTCAATTTTATTAACGTTTTCCAGCTGTGTGTCACAGTCTGACCCCTAGCTGTCTAGTATTTATGTGTCTTCTCCTTTATTGTGTTTTTCATTTTGCCCTTTATACTTTTATTCTGCTCTTTGTGTGATTTCTGTTTCTTGTACTTTGTCACTCTTGTGCTTTGTCTCTGTTGTCATTTTTTCACTCACTCCTCAGTCTGCCTCTCCAGCCTGTGATTCACACCTGTCCCTTACCAGTTACCTGTCCAGCTGCACTCATTAACCACTCTTCCTCTGCTGTATTTAAACTCCTTCCATCCACCTTCAAACCGTCCGGTCATTGTTCTGTTTTGCTCTGCTTACACTGACCTGTCTCTGTTCTCGTCCGAGTCTGTACCTGTGCTGTTTATGCCTGCCTGTTCCTGTTTTTGTAAGTATTTTGCTGCCACACCAGCATTTTGTTTTTGTTGTTTAATATAAATTATTTTTATTTTAAACTCCTGCCTTGTTCACCTGCCTGCAAATGTGTCGAAAACACAAGGATCGTGTTACCGTGTGATCTACTTTTTATTGCACATGGACAAAAAGCGAGCATCAGTGTTTTTGCCAGGATTTATATTTGTGCATGTGATTGTTCTTTCACTTGTCAAGTTAGCAAAATATCTTGTGAACCACTGGACAGATTGGAACGAAACATTCAAAGTAATCATTGGATGTACCTCTGCAGATTAATAATAAAAATAAATAAAAAATGTCACAATTTTGTCATCTGTGTATGTTCCCATACTTGACAGACGAAATTGGTCTTTGCATTTAACCCAACCACCACCAGGTGGTGCAGTGAGCAGCCGTAGTCAGTAAGTTTTGGTGTCAAATCCATTTGAAATGGCCGGCAAAGCTAAGTGATTTTTACAAACACAAAAATTGCTGTAAATCTGTGAATTTTACAGACATTCTTCTTGTGGTTGTAGCTGGAAGTAACCCCTGCACATATCGATACGCTGAGAGCTAACAGATTATATGACATTTTTGCCTAACACTTTATTAACTATTGTAATAATCTGTCTGTGAGCAAAATATCTCACAGATTTTCCAAAAGTTACCATTGGATGCATTAAATGCTTAAAACTGAATACATTTTGAAGTCAACCTGATTTAAGATGATTGCCACAGCTAATTGACTTTAGCCAAAGCAAAAGCAAAAGTTCAGTTAAATTCAATTACTGTAATTGTATTTATATAGGGTCAATCACAAAATAAGTTATCTCAGGGCACTGAACAAATACATTCACATACATAAAAATTTAATTTGTAACATAATTTATCTAAAGTAGGGTAAGGTGGAGTAGCAGGTACGTAGTAGTGGATTGAAGAGGACAAGAAGGAGGAACAGACACATAATCGCAGGTCCAGAATGGAGACGAGCAGGTCCCTCTCTAGGAGGAAAAACAAACATGTTAAGATAGAAAAAAATTACAAATGCAAGCTATTAATTTGTATTAATTTACTACTATTCATTTGATGACATGAGGTCAATATGTCCTATAGTAGTCTAAGCTATTAGCACCATAGGATAAAGGATCGGTCAGGAAACCAAGCCAATCCTAACTAGAGGATTTATCAACAAGGAAAGAATTGAGCCTCATCTTAAAAAGGCCTGTATTATAGTCATATTTACAGATATTGAGCTAAAGTTGGATGCATTTGTGGGTGATAGTAATTAACAAGACAAACTCTGAGTGCTAACACATTGAAGTCTCACAATACTAAGAGATAGTCCAGAATGCTATTTTCAAGGCTTAACCACAATGGCTATAAGTCTTATTTCACAGTATAAGATTGTCTAAAACTTTGTGGGCAATATTCATGCCTTCAATGAATGCTAGGCCTTTAATGTCATCACAGAGAATATGTAATTTAGGATGTACCCTCGCAACACATCTGTTCACCCCTCCACCTGCAAGTTTCATCTCCTTCTTTAAAATCCCCTAATTCCAGACTCTAGAAACTGTCACCTCTCAAAATCTTGTACTTTGTTCATTACCCTTGTAAACATGTTGTGTTTAACTATAATTTAATTATCAGATGCAGTATTTCAAAATAGCATATTTCCTATTTTTATGGAGTATTAAAACCCTAATACCCCGGTACCCTCTCAGTTCAGTCCTGCAGTTTAAGTCCTATAAATTACAAATATAGACTGTTTTAGCGGCTTTGTCAGACCAGTGCAAATCTTTCTGGGCGATTGAAAGAAACTCATTGTAATGTTTTTGAAACGTTTCAGGGAAGCTTTTTATGTAAACATTTGGCATATGTTGAAAATGTGAGAGAAGAAGATTAGAGCTGCATCTATTTACACTTAGGCACTATTAAAGATAACCGGACGGTGTGTGTCCTTTAGGCAGGGTGAGGCGACAGACTGGCTCCTTGTTAGAGTCAGAGTCAGAGAGAATTTATTGTCATTTGCACCGCATGTAGTACATGTGTTGAAAACGAGATTATGTACACAGGGTCCCAGTTACATCCAACAACAAATGCAAGAGAAATACAATAATAACATCTAGGATTAACTAAGAGAGACATCACATCAGCTAGTAATACACTAAGCCCTAATGTAGTAGAAAAACATCATTATAAACAGCAGCACGAACATGAGCAGATGGTCACAGATGAACGCAGCAACAAGAAACAGATCAGTACAGTATCAGTATGATGTGACATTTTGCAGTGTTTATTCTTATTATTTATTTATTCATGAGTCTGACAGCCTCAGGGTAGAAGCTGTTTCTCAGTCTAGTGGTTCTACATTTGATGCTCCTCAACCTCCGTCCCGAGGGGAGTGGTGCAAAGAGTGAGTGTGCTGGGTGAGTGAGGTCTTTCATGATGCAGGTGGCTCTTTTTCTGCATCTGGAGGTGTAAATGTCTGTGATGGTGGGGAGACTGACTCCCACAGACTTCTGTGCAGCCTTCACCACTCTCTGCAGAGCTTTTCTCTCTGCAACTGTGCAGCCTCCATGCCACACATTGATACTGGAGCACAGGACGCTCTCCACTGCACACCTGTAGAACGAGGTGAGGACTGGGCTTCTCAGACCGGCTCGTCTCAGCCGTCTGAGGAAGTAGAGTCTCTGATGACCTTTCTTGATCAGGCTGGTGGTGTTATTGCTCCAGCTGAGGTTATCATTCAAGTGTACACCCAGGTATTTGTAGCTGGAGACCACCTCCACCGCAGATCCACCTATATACAGTGGGGTGTGGGTGTGTTTGTTCCTTCTGAAGTCCACAATCATCTCCTTCGTCTTCTTCACATTCATGTGAAGGTTGTTCTCTTTGCACCAGCTCTCCAGATGTTCCACCTCCTGTCTGTAGCTGGATTCATCATTATCTGTGATGCATCCCACCACAGCTGTATCATCTGCAAACTTAACAATATGACAGCCTGGATGTGTGGCTATACAATCATATGTGAGCAGAGTGAACAGAAGAGGGCTCAGCACACATCCCTGAGGAGAGCCAGTGCTGAGGGTGATGGTGGAGGAGGAGAAGTTGTGGATCTTCACGGACTGTGGTCTGTCTGTTAAGAAGTCTAAGACCCAGTTACAAATAGAGGGGCTTAGTCCAAGTGTGGATAGTTTGTCTATCAGAGTTTGGGGGATCATGGTGTTGAAGGCAGATGTGAAGTCCACAAAGAGCAGACGCACGTATGAGTCCTTCTGATCCAGGTGGGTGAGAGCAGTGTGGACCACGGAACACTGCGACTACGTGACTTCAAGAGAGTATTTATTCACCGTGGTTCGACTGAACATGTGGTCTGCAAACACAAAAGGAAACATTTATATCAAGATATTGACTTTATTTTGTTGTTGCATCAGAGAGCAGAGACTATGTACTGTAGCTGAATTCTTCAGAGCTGAAAATCCTTGGCATAACCGGGGATGGATTTTTTTTCTTCCAGCTCATTGTCCTCTAAATGTGTGTGCACTTTCTCCTTTTTAAAGAAGCATCTTGGTTTGTACCTCAGCTCAAGTCTCTATGGCAGCAGCTCTGCTTGGATCTCAGCCCACACCCTGATGTAAAAAGTTTGGCTGAACTTACCGTACTCAACCCTGAACAACACATGCACTGAGAGTCACTTAAGGAGAGCACAGTGGTGCAACATTATCTTTGGTTTTAGAGAATAAATGGCATTATGTTAAAGGCCTAACATCCTTGAAGCAATGCATATCCCCACTGTCTGTTATGGCAGAATTTTAAACTAACATCCTTGAAGCAATGCATATCCCCACTGTCTGTTATGGCAGAATTTTAAACTACCTGCCTATATTAAGACGAGATGGAGTTGTTGCCTTTTTGGTCAAACGTGTACATTAATATACAGGTATGTACAATCTCACACAAGATTGCAAGATCTCACTGGAATTTTTTTATTTTTTTTTCAAATGTATTCATTTTAAAATACAACACAAAACAATCTCACACTTGAGATCGTACAATATAAAAATAAAATGAAGGGTAGCAGAATGAAGAAAAAAATCTTATTATATCTGCCCCCTTTTACAAAAAGTAAATTCAAACCAAAAAAAATCTTCTAACAAGTTACAAATTAAAAAACAGCAACTCATATAATTTTCGAACTAAAAAATAATACACAATACTATTTCATATATATTTTTGCAATAATTGATTGCACTATGAGAATACAATCTCACACTGAAGACCCACTTGTTCAAAAAAGCTTTCAGTGTGTAACTTTTATTACTTTGGTATTTTAGTATGTAGCATTTTTATTTCCATTGCCTCCTTTTTATTGCTGTTGCTTTTATTCTATTTTCATTGATTTATTGTACCGGTTTTTATATTTTCTGTCCTGTTAAGCACCTTGGTCAATGCAAGGCATTGTAGGAAGGTGCTATACAAATAAAGTTTATTATTATTATTATTGCTTGAGACTGTACAATATAAAAATAAAATGAAAGGTAGCAGAATGAAGAAAAAAAATTATATCTGCCCCCTTTTACAAAAAGTAAATTCAAACCAAAAAACTTCTAACAAGTTACAAATTAAAAAAGAGCAACTCGTATAATTTTCGAACTAAAAAATAATACACGATATACTATTTCATATATATTTTGCAATGATTGATTGCACTATGAGAATGTGTTGAGGATAACTCGGCTACCACCACACATACTTTATTTTAATATCTGTAAAATGGGCTGCAAGAGATATTTAGCTAACAGACAGACACATACAGTATTGGATTCCAGTAATCTAGCACCATAGTTAGCATAGTTAACATTCCGTGTTTATGTTGAAAATGACTCTCAGCTATTGTTGTTACTGTATTTTCTTTTTCTGTTTGTTTTTATTTTCTTCGGCTTCTTCCTTATGCAGGGTCGCCACAGTTAACTCACATGGATGAATGACTCACCTATTAATATAACACATTTTATCCCAGTATCTGTAGCCCCTTTCATAAGACGGCTCAGTCTGGGCCTGATGCGTGTTCAGTCCTCCAACGAGCATTCAGAAAAAACACAAAGGCTGATAGGCGAGTAAATTTTACCCGCCTCTGATGCGCCCCTGATCTGCGAGCAGAGGTACCGTATTTTCCGTTGTATATGTCGCACCGTTGTATAGGTTGCAGTGTCCAATACAGTATGGTGTAGTGGCAGGGCTTCCGACTTGGGACCCGAAGGACGCGGGTTCGCGCCCCAGCCACTACACACCTTGGGGGTGTCTATGAGTGCACACCTAATTCTCCAGCTCCCCGGGCGCTTGCTGGATGCTCACTGCACCACCTGGTGGTGGTTGGGTTAAATGCAGAGACGAATTTAGTCTGTGTATGGGAAACATACACAGATGACAGAAAAATACATTATTATTATTTATCAATAAATAAGAAAAATCCATAAATAGGTTGCACCGGTGTATAGGTCACACCTACGTCACCGCCGACGTAACGTGTCATCCACCGCTGACGCGCCGCGTGACCGCTGAGTCAACCCGGCAATATGGACCGAGTGTTTAGCTCTGCTGCTAATGTCTGCCAGAAGCTAACAGAAGCTAACACGAGACGCGTCCGTCTCTGAAAACACGAATAAAAAATCGAATCTCATCTCAAATGTTTTCTCCAGGACATAGTTACCGGTAAGTACTGTACATTAGAGCCTTATAATTACTCTGTAAGCAGAAATAAATATACACCGAGTGTACACCAAGTGGTTTTGAAGCTATTTATAAAGTTAACAGAAGCTAAACACGAGACCAGTCCGCCTCTGACACGAATAAAAAATCGAATCTCATCTCAAATGATTCATCCAGGACATAGTTACGTACATTAAAGCCTTATAATTACACTCTGTAAGCAGAAAAATATACACCGATTGGTTTCGAAGCTATTTATAACATACCGTAAACAGAAATACATCCACAAGCTAATAGAAGCTATGCTAATAAAAGATCGTTTTTTTTATTTATCTCAAACATCTAATAAAGCTACTCACTTGTAAACGTCCACACTGTGATTCCATTCCATTCTGTAAGTTTCAGAAAAATCCGCTGAGTGGTTCTTGACTTATCTTGCTGACAAACAGCAAACAAACAGAGCTAACAGAAGCTACATCCAGACCAGGAGGCCGACAGTCAGTCCGAGCAGAGGAGCTTTTTTTCGGACACATGAGCTGGAAACGGTCTTCTTCTTCTTCTTGGGTCGGTGTACTCCTCTGGAAGTGGTACTGCATTGCGCCCCTAGCGGCCGAAAGTGGTACTGCACCATTTTCTGCCAAACTGAAAAGGCTCATAACTGAGTCAAAAATTGGTCTAAAAATATGGGAAAAAATCCATAAATAGGTCGCACTGGTGTATAGGTCGCAGGCCTTGAAAAAAAAAAACATAAAAAGGTGCGACCTATAATCCGAAAAATACGGTAAGCTTTTTCTAAATCTCATTTGAATTTACTTTATTTATTGGTAACTTTATTAGTCTTTATTTTTAGTATTACATACCAGACAAACCAGTTGTATACAGACCTTCTAGCCCATGGGTGCCCAAACTTTTTCTTTGAAAGGGCCAAATTTAAAATCTATCAAGAGGGCTGTGGGCCAAATGCAATAATATAATTCATGAAATGCAAATCATTATTTAAGTAAAGTCCATTTACTTATTATACAGTTATTTATTATTTAGTTATTTACTGAAACCGTGAGTTCTGAACTAATAACTGCTGATCTGGGTGCTGCACTGCTGGGCCATACCAATCATCTTTAGGCCTGTGAGCCTCGTGGAATGGCCACGTGGTTCAGTGAATAAACCAAAGTCCTGCTACCACTAGATCACAAACTCTGTAAGTATGACAAGAGGTAAAGGACCAAAGTCACCAGTCTCTGTAAATATGAAAAATAGAGGACAAAAGTCACCAGACTCGGAGAGAAACAACTCAGATATGCAAGACTTTAGAGAATCACTCAACTTTATGAGTGGACAAATAGAAAGTTTAACAGCAAAGATGGTTTCCCAGGACAGTCTGGTTAAAGAAATAAGAGAACTGAAAGAACTGGTAACTAACAAAGACAAGATAATTGCTGATTTAGAACAAAAAATAGAGGATTTAGAACAATTTACAAAGCAAGACAACGTGGTCATCTCAGGACTTGATGTTAGTAAGTGTCGGACACATCAAAGAGCTCCTAAAAACAATGATCCAAATGAGTATGAATCTCAGGAAGAACAAGGGACTCTGGAGGAACTTGTAGTTAATTTCTTACAGGAAAAGAACATTATCATAAACTATGAGGACATTTCATTCTGTCACACCCTGCCCAATAATTCACCAAGATTCAAACCGTCAGTGGTCGTTAAGTTCATTAGCAGGAATACTAAAAACTATGTTATGCAAAATAGAAGAAATCTGAACGGAACAGACGTTTACATAAATGAACATCTTACCAAAAAAAATGGAAAAATTGCAAAAGAAGCAAGGTGGTTAAAAAACAAAGAAAAAAAAATAGCATCAACATGGACTAGAAATGGATACGTCTTTATCAAAGCAAAGGAAGGGTCTCAGCCTAAAATGATAAAAGAGCTGACGGATCTGGATGAATTCAAGAGATGAAAAATTACAAATCAATGAAACAACTCACAATCAAAATGGATAAAATATACGGTGAAATGAACAAATACATTAGAACATGACAACATACGAAGACTCAGAACCTAAAATATATAATGTTGAAAATGTGATTGATGCAAATTTTTTTCCTGTAATAAATGATAGCGAATATTATAATGAAGAGCAGTTTAATGACATCAATATATCAAATGGAGTTCTCTCCATTATTCACTTTAATAGCAGAAGTATAAATGCAAACATATCCAAAATAACAGATTACTTAAAACAATTAAATAGAACTTTTACGATAATAGCGTTGTCAGAGACATGGCTTAATGATGATAACACTAGTAATATTCACATCGAGGGGTATGAATTATATCATATGAACAGAAATAATAAAAGAGGTGGTGGTGTCGCACTATTTGTCAATAATGAAATAAAATGTAAATTAAATAATGAAATGTCAATAATAGTTGATAATATTATGGAAATGATAACAATAGAAATTATAAACAAAAACGATAAAAACATAATAATAAGTTGTGTATATAGATCACCAGGAGCAAATATAGAAATATTCACTGATAAAATCTTGGAACTAATGGAGAAAAGTTTTAATAAAAATATTTTCTTGTGTGGAGACTTTAACATTGATATGGGAAATAAAACAGATTCAAATAACATAAGCACATTTATAAACTCAATGTACAGTTTAAATATGTATCCATTGATATCAAAGCCAACAAGAATTACAACTCATAGTGCTACAATAATTGATAATATTTTCACAAATATAACAAATGGGGATGTGATTGGTGGTATCTTAACGACCGACTTAAGTGATCATTTACCAGTTTTCACAATATTTAAAAATGATCAAAATATCACAAAAGCAGACACAACGAAGAAAAAAATCATAAACACATCAAAAAAAGTTTTGGAAAAATTGAAAGAGGATCTGGATAAACAAGACTGGAATGATGTGTATGTTGATGATGCGAACAGGGCATATGATGAGTTTATGAATATCTTGGAAACCCTGTATGAAAAGAATTGTGTGCAAACAAATTACACAAAGAGAAATACGAATGATCAACCATGGATGACAAAAGGGTTAAGAAATGCATGTAAAAAAAAGAATTATTTGTATTCATGTTTCTTGAAATTGCGAAGTCAGAGCGCAGAAGAAAAATATAAAAAGTATAAAAATAAATTAGTAGGGATTATAAGGAAACATAAGAAAGAATATTATAGTAAATTATTAGATAAAACTAATGGTGATATGAAAGCAACATGGCGAGTAATGAATGGTGTACTGAAGAATCATAAAGCAAAAACTGGTATTTCAAAATATTTTGTAAAAGACAACGATGAAGTTCATGATGAAAATGAAATTGTAAATGGATTTAATCAATATTTCGTGAATGTTGGATCAAGCCTTGCAGCTAAGATACCAAAAGTAGATAAAAATATGATCCACTCAATTACAGGTTGTGCAAATAGTATTTTCCTAAATGGAACTAACAAAGAGGAAATAATGAATGTAGTAAAACATCTTACAGACAAGAGATCGAAAGACTGGGTGGACATGGATATGATGTTTGTAAAGGACATAATGAGTCATGTTATTGAGCCGTTCACATACATATGTAACTTATCATTTTCAACAGGAATTTTTCCAGATAATATGAAAGTAGCTAAGGTCGTTCCTCTTTTTAAAAATGGTGATAAATGTGTATTCAACAATTATAGACCTATATCCTTGTTACCACAGTTTTCAAAAATTCTTGAAAAACTATTTGTAAACAGACTAGACCAATTTATAGATAAACAAAATATTCTAAGCAGCAGTCAGTATGGGTTTAGATCAAAAAACTCTACATCAATGGCTCTCATGGAATTAATGGAACAAATAACTACTGCTGTCGATCAAAAACAACACTGTATCAGTATCTTTGTTGATTTAAAAAAAGCATTCGATACTATTGATCACACCATTCTCCTTGAAAAACTGAACAAATATGGTATTAGAGGACCAGCATTACAGTGGGTATCTAGCTACTTAAAAAATAGGAAACAATTTGTACAAATAAATGATGTAAGATCTGACCTCTGTAATATCACATGTGGAGTTCCTCAAGGCTCTGTACTTGGACCAAAGCTTTTTATTTTATATGTGAATGACTTGGTAAATGTGTCAGGACTCCTTAAATGTGTACTTTTCGCAGATGATACCACTTTTTTCTGTTCAGGTGAAGATATAGAACAAATGTTAGAATTGATAAAGACAGAATTTGTCAAGATACAAACTTGGTTTAAAATAAATAAATTATCATTAAATCTAGAGAAAACTAATTACATGATATTCGGTAATAGAAAGAAAACTGTCGATGTTCCACTCAAAATTGAGGATGTTGAGATTTGTAGAGTGAATGAGGTGAAGTTTTTGGGTGTTATCATTGATGACAAACTGACATGGAAACAACACATAAATTCTGTAAGAATAAAAATAGCTAAATCGATAGCAGTACTGTACAAAGTCAGAGACCTATTGAATGATAAAGCTCTGTATTTGTTGTATAACACAATCATTGTTCCACACT
>JBBPBX010002873.1:75602-86742 GCA_038048925.1 Garcialebias charrua
CACCAGGGGATCCAATTCTTTTTGGTGTGCTGCTGCAAGTTTTTGATCCCCAATCAAAGCTTGAATTGGAATATTTCCACAACTGCTTTCTAATTTTTTCCATCCAGCCTCATAAGTATGATCGCACCACTGCACTACTGTTTTGAGTTGAGCTGCGAGGTAGCAATCATGAAGATTTGGGAGTGACAAACCCCCTTTTTCTTTCCTAATTATTAGAATACTGTGTTTAATTCTAGGTTTCTGTCCCCTCCAAATAAAGCAAGATATCAATTTGTCCAACTCATAAAACTGAGATTGGGGGATTCTTATAGGTAAAGAATTAAATAGATATAATAATCTAGCCTCCCTGGGCTGCCACCTTACCGTGGTGGAGGGGTTTGAGTGTCCCAATGATCCTAGGAGCTATGCTGTCAGGGGCTTCATGCCCCTAGTAGGGTCACCCAAGGCAGACAGGTCCTAGGTGAGGGACCAGACAAAGTGCAGCCCAAAGACCCCTTATGATGAGTCAAATCACTGGAAACAATGTTCCCTCGCCCGGACGCGGGTCACCGGGGCCCCACTCTGGAGCCAGGCCCGGAGGAGGGGCACGTTGGCGAGCGCCTGGTGGCCGGGCTTTTACCCATGGAGCTCGGCCGGGCACAGCCCGAAGAGGAGACGTGGGTCCCCCTTCCCATGGGCTCACCACCTGTGGGAGGGGCCAAAGGGGTCGGGTGCATTGTGGAATGGGTGGTGGCCGAGGGCGGGGACCCTGTCGGAGTTGTGGCCGCAAGGTTGTTGGTGCCTGTCGTGGTGGCAACCCTCGAACCCGGTGGTGGACACCGGCGGTGAGGGATGCTGTCAAGCTGAAGAAGGAGTCCTATTGGGCCTTTTTGGCCTGTGGGACCCCGGAAGCAGCAGATAGGTACCGGCAGTCCAAGCGGCATGCGGCTCGGGTGGTTGCTGAGGCAAAAACTCGGGCGTGGGAGGAGTTCGGAGAGGCCATGGAGAATGACTTCCGTACGGCTTCGAGGCGATTCTGGTCCACCATCCGGCGTCTCAGGGGGGGAAAGCGGTACGCGACCAACACCATTTATGGTGGGGATGGCGTGCTGTTGACCTCAACTCGGGATGTTGTGAGTCGGTGGGCGGAATACTTCGAAGACCTCCTCAATCCTACTGGCACGTCTTCCACTGAGGAAGCGGAGCCTGGGGATTTTGGGTCGGGCTCTCCAATCTCTGGTGCTGAGGTCGCCAAGGTGGTTAAAAAGCTCCGTGGTGGCAGGGCTCCGGGGGTGGATGAGATTCGTCCTGATGCTGAATCCTCACCAAACGCATCTCGCGCAGCTGAAGCAGCCACTTTACATTGAAAGTCTATGGGGGCCGCACATCTTGGAGCAGCGGGGCGTGACGCGGCGCATCTACAGCATTTCAAGCATCGCAGCAGCACCCGGCAGTCCCTTGTCACGCACGCGCGCGCAGCCAGCAGCCACTGTAGAAGCTGGGTTTGTCCTGCTTCTTCTGCACGCAGATTATCAGCAACCACTCGGGAGAGACTCTGCTATGTGATGACGCAACGACGACGGGACTTTCTGTGGACGAAAACAGCATCCGGTAGGAAAACATGTCATTTATAAAGTTGCTGCTGTCCATTCGAGCGTACATCTCCCCAAACATAAAAAAAAAAGTTTTAATCTCAACAAATACTTTTTGAGCTGCAGTTCGGCTCGTAGAAAACACACACAAGTATTGACGAGGCACATACAGCTGGTTTTATCTGCCCAGTGTACATAAACAACACGGATCTGACCGGGAAGGGAGCCACGACACGCTCCTCCCACTGCGCGTCTGCAGACGTTCGGTGGGGACAGACATCTGTTGACAAGCAGCAAACACAGAGCATTAGGAGCATTTGGATGCGTTAGGTGAGGATGAGGCATTCGTTCCTTAGGGCTCTGGATGTTGTGGGGTTGTGTTGGCTTACGCGACTCTGCAATATCGCGTGGACATCGAGGGCAGTTCCCTTGGATTGGCAGACTGGGGTGGTGGTTCCCCTATTCAAAAAGGGGGACCGTAGGGTGTGTTCCAACTATAGGGGGATCACACTCTTAAGCCTCCCTGGTAAGGTCTATTCAGGGGTTCTGGAGAGGAGGGTCCGTCGGATAGTCGAACCTCGGATTCAGGAGGAGCAGTGTGGTTTTCGTCCTGGTCGTGGAACACTAGACCAGCTCTACACCCTCAGCAGGGTCCTGGAGGGTGCGTGGGAGTTTGCCCAACCAGTTTACATGTGCTTTGTGGACTTGGAAAAGGCATTCGACCGCGTCCCTCGGGGGGTTCTGTGGGGGGTACTCCGGGAGTATGGGGTACCAGGCCCTTTGATATGGGCTGTTAGGTCCCTGTACGACCGGTGTCAGAGCATGGTCCGCATCGCTGGCAGTAAGTCAGGCTCGTTTCCGGTGAGAGTTGGACTCCGCCAAGGTTGCCCTTTGTCACCGATTCTGTTCATAACTTTTATGGACAGAATTTCTAGGCGCAGCCAAGGTGTTGAGAGGATCCGTTTTGGTGGCCTTAGAATCGCTTCTCTGTTTTTTGCAGATGATGTGGTCCTATTGGCTTCATCAGATCGTGATCTACAGCTTTCGCTGGAGCGGTTTGCAGCTGAATGTGATGCGGCCGGGATGAGGATCAGTTCCTCCAAATCCGAGGCCATGGTCTTGAGCCGGAAAAGGGTAGCATGCCTTCTCCGGGTCGGGGAGGAGGTCCTGCCCCAAGTGGAGGAGTTTAAGTATCTCGGGGTCTTGTTCACGAATGAGGGAAAACTGGAGCGTGAGATCGATAGGCGGATAGGTGCAGCGTCCGCAGTGAAGCGGGTGCTGTACCGGTCTGTCGTGGTGAAGAGAGAGCTGAGTCAAAAGGCAAAGCTCTCAATTTACCGATCGATCTACGTTCCCACCCTCATCTATGGTCATGAGCTCTGGGTTATGACCGAAAGAACGAGATCTCGGATACAAGCGGCTGAAATGAGTTTTCTCCGCAGGGTGTCTGGACTCTCCCTTAGAGATAGGGTGAGAAGCTCAGTCATCCGGGAGGGACTCGGAGTAGAGCCGCTGCTTCTCCACATCGAGAGGAGCCAGTTGAGGTGGCTCGGGCATCTGGTTAGGATGCCTCCTGGACGCCTCCCTGGTGAGGTGTTCCGGGCATGTCCCACCGGGAGGAGACCCAGAGGAAGACCCAGGACACGCTGGAGGGACTATGTTTCTCGGCTGGCCTGGGAACGCCTTGGGATTCCCCCAGAGGAGCTGCTCCAAGTGGCTGGGGAGAGGGAAGTCTGGGCCTCCCTACTTAGGCTGCTACCCCCGCGACCCGACCCCGGATAAGCGGAAGAAAATGGATGGATGGATGGATCTAGGTAATACTGACATCTTAATGACTTCAATTCTTGAATTAAAATCGAGTATACAATCAGACCATTGTGTGAGGTCTTGTTTAATTTTCCTATTTACAGTTTCAAAGTTTGTTTTGTATAGATCGTTCAGGAGGTTAGTCAGCCAAACACCTAGGTATTTGATTGTTTTCTTAGACCAGTCTATAGGGATTTTATCGTTAAGCTCTACTGATGGATAATAATTAAAACTCATAATTTGTGTTTTCTCCATATTTAACCTATATCCTGAGTAGGTGCCAAATGTATCTAATAATTTTAAGACAGCCTGGATAGATTGTTCCGGATTTGAGAGGTGTAGGAGGATATCATCAGCGTACAGTGCTATTTCATGTTCTCTTGAATTTATTATTATACCATGTATATCCTTGTCCTCCCTCATTGCCTGGGAGAGGGGCTCTATGTACAGTGCAAAAAGAGTTGGGGAGAGTGGGCATCCTTGTCGAGTGGATCTCTCCAGCTTTATTCTGTCTGTCAAGCGTCCATTTATCTTGATCCTGGCTGTGGGTGACGCATATAATTTCATTTCATTTTTTTTATTTCATTTATTTGATTAATTTTATAAAAATAAATACATAAAAAAAGAAAATAAAAAAAGAAAGACAGCAGAAAGAAGAAAATGTCTTATTATATCTGCCCCTTTTCAAAATAATCAATTCAAACAATCATTATATATAAGTAATAAAAAAATGAATAACTCATCTCAATTTTCTAATTTCGAAATATTACACATTGAACTACTTCATATGTATTTCTTCAACAATTCACTATTTACCATTTTCTTAAACACAAACATTGACATTGCTTTTTTCACATCACACTCCGAGTCATTCCACAATCCAACTCCCTGGACTGAGGTAGACCGTCCCTTCAAGCTGGTTCTATAATGTTTCTTTACAAATACATCAGTTCCCTTTAGGTTGTAACAGCTTGATCTTTTAACAAAATGTGTCTGAATATTTGAGGGTAGTGCATTGTTATGAGCTTTATACATCATCATTAAAATATGGTAATCTACTAAATCATGGAACTTCAGTAATTTATATAATGTTTTAATACTATTGATTGCGGTATGTGAAAAACAAAATCGTTCCAAAACTAAGAATAAGTACTCCCAGCTGACATAATTGAAAGCCTTTTCTGCATCCAAACTTGCCACTACTGTTGTATGATTATTTTTCTGTATGGTATGGGTGTCTGGACTCTCCCTTAGAGATAGGGTGAGAAGCTCAGTCATCCGGGAAGGACTCAGAGTAGAGCCGCTGCTTCTCCACATCGAGAGGAGCCAGTTGAGGTGGCTCGGGCATCTGGTTAGGATGCCTCCTGGACGCCTCCCTGGTGAGGTGTTCCGGGCATGTCCCACCGGGAGGAGACCCAGAGGAAGACCCAGGACACGCTGGAGGGACTATGTTTCTCGGCTGGCCTGGGAACGCCTTGGGATTCCCCCAGAGGAGCTGCTCCAAGTGGCTGGGGAGAGGGAAGTCTGGGCCTCCCTACTTAGGCTGCTACCCCCGCGACCCGACCCCGGATAAGCGGAAGACAATGGATGGATGGATGGATGGATGGATGGATGGATGGATGGATGGATGGATGGATGAATTATGTGAACTGAGCGCCTTATATTATCCTGGGTTTGATGGCCCGAGACAAACCCGGTTTGTCAATCAGGTCTGTGACAAATGCGTTCAGCCTATTGGATAATATAGAAAAGTAATTTATAATCTTGGTTAAGGATTGATATAGGTCTATATGAGCTGCACATTTGTTTTTTCCTTCTTCCGGTATTACCGTTATAATTGCTTCAGACCATGATGGTGGTGTTTTCATCTTTCCAAAGGTCCAATTTAAAGCTACTGTATGTAACTTTTCTAAAAATATATTTTTAACATATTTCTTCACTCTGTCACTATCTCCTGACAGACTGATGTTAGACAGGTAATCTCTGAAAAAAACTATAGTCCTCTGGCTTCTCCCGGTGGTACTACAAGCATTTCTAAAAACCCACAGTGACCCGCCGTTAACCAGCCAATAAAAACAGAGTTTTTAACCAACCAATAAAAACAGTTTGGTTCATGAACGAGCTTCTCACGCCCATCCCCCGGCCATCCCCCGCCTGTCCCAACCTCGCCTGGCCAGTCCCGAGACAGGCCAAGCTGTTGAGGAGGAGCTAAGGAGGGTGAGTTGCAGGTCAGCCAGAGCAAGGGGGAGGGACCAGAAAGGTGTCTCTGTTCAAAAATTTTCTAAGTTCCAGCGTGTTCCAAAAACTACACACTGCAGCTTTAATGACTTTAATAAAATGGGGGACAGATCTTCTTCAAATATCTTATACCATTCACCCGAAAGACTGTCTGTACCAGGTGTTTTATTATTTTTTTTAAATTGTAATCGCCCTTATCAGCTCCTTTTCAGTGATATACCTAGTTAAACTTTTATTCTGACTTTCTCCAATTGTTGGCAAATCTAATGAATTGAGAAATGTTTTAACATCTTCTATTTTGCATTGTTTTTGTTATGCATATAATGCTTTATAATATGTTTGGAACGCTATGTCAATACCATCCAAACTGTTTTCTACTGTTCCTGTCTGTGGATCAGTTATGGATCAGATTGACTGCATAGTTGTTGTTTTTTTCTTGCAAGTAACTTTGTTACCTTTGATCCAGCTTCGTAAAATGATTGTTTTAGGAACATATATTTTTTTCTTCCTCTTTTTTATGTATATCCAATATCTTACTCCTAATCTTTTGGATTTGAGCATTGATATGATCAAGATGATTTCTGGTTTGCTTGTTCTCCAATTCTTTTAATTTAGTCTCCAGTTTGTTTAGTTCTCGTTCCTTCTCTTTCTTAATGGCAGTACTTAGTGATATAAATTTGCCTCTTATAACCACCTTCAACATGTCCCATAAAATATTAGGGTTGACTTCCCCGTTGTCATTCAATTCTAGAAAGTTTTTTATTTCTGTTTTTATTTCTTTTATAACATTTTCATTATTTAGCAAGCTTGTGTTTAACCTCCATATGTTTTTTTTTTTTTGGTCTTGTCTCCAGGTTAAGTGTTAAATATACTGGCGAGTGGTCTGACAGATTTCTAGTACCAATTTCACAACTTTTTACTCTGTGTCGATCGTTCTTAAACATCAGGAAAAGATCTATTCTTGAAAACACTGCATGGGGGAGAAAAATCGGTAAAATCTTTTCTTGTTGGATGTATCTCCTGCCAAACGTCCAGCAAGCCGATATCCTCCATTCCCCTCTTCAGTAATTTACTTTGTGGTGTGCTTATTCTTTTGTTATTGGATGTGTCACTTTTATTTAGGATTGTATTTAAGTCTCCTGCACAGATTAGAATACCTTGTGACTCTGATGAAATGACTTCAAGCACTTTTTTCAGAAAGTGAAGGTCATAATTTGGGGGCATATAGATAGAGATCATTAGGATAACCAGGTTCCCCTCAATTTTACCCTGAACCAGTATATATCTGCCTTCACTATCTTGTATTTGCTTCTTAAGTTCAAAATGCAAAGAGTTATAGATTAGCACCGTAACTCCTCTTTTATGAGCTGTCTTGAATGAGCTATAAAAAATATTTCTGAATCCAAATTTTTGTAGTTTTTTCATGTTCTGTTGGGGTCAAGTGATTTTCTTGAAGAAGTAGAATCTGAATTTTATCCCTTTTTATCTTAGACATTACTCTGCTCCTCTTAACAGGGCTGTTGAGACCATTAACATTCCATGAAGCTGCTCTGATATCACTATTAATCATCCCTGTATACAAGTTTATACATGTCGACAGTTTGAACACGAACAAAGATTTAAAGAACATAACAAACATAACACAACAGGATGACTTCCATCCGCAAGGGTTCCACTGTACCCCAATATCCTACAACCTGTTTAGACACTGTTGGAGGAACAGCCCTACTCTAATTAGGGGCTCATTCTCTGCAAAAGACAGAGTTTCTTCACCTTTGAGCTTAACAGTCATTTCTCCATTAGTCCTGATCAGAGTCATTTTATTACGTGTGAGAAGGGGGGGGGGCGGGGCAAGAGGGGGTGGCGCGGGTGTTAAATTTTGAGAAATAATTTCCGCATGGGATTCAGTTTCTTTATAATATACTGTACTGTTATTACTTACATAAGAGTTGTGGATCTGTTTCAAGTAATTTATGTTTTATACTCGCTCTCGCTGAAATTCTCAGAGCTTCTCTCGCGCACGTTTCGAGTGTGTGCTGGCCGCTTTATTCCAGTGTAGTGGACCTAACCTTGGTCTAATTGAGATGTGGGATACACCTTCTCTCTTTGAACTGTCCCAGTGATACATTTTTACTGATTTTCTCAGTAAAACAGAGATTAACACAGTTTATTCCATTTAGTTGGAGTCTAAGAACATAATCTCTCACAAATATACTATTTCTACTCTTTTAATTGTGTTCTAATACAAATATAATCAAAGCATCACCTGTGTTATTCATATGAGCAGTGTTGTACATTACAATATGTTTTATGATCACATTTGTTATATGCTGATTTATTTTGCAGTACGATGGTGCTCAAACCGTGTGATAGTTCAAACTGTGTGTCAGACTGAACTTTCAGTTTGTTTGGAAGTTAGAAAAGTATTCTTATAACTGGCTCCTCAGTTCTAGACACTTTCTCTAAACAATTCTCTCTGTTTTTCTAAACAGACTCTCTGTTAACCTTGACTTTCTAAGTCTCACTTTTCACTCCCTTCCACTGGTTCACGAACGAATCAGGAGACTGAGTTTCTGATGTCAACACTTTTAGTAAAAAGCGTTCACTTGCTTGATAGCTCAGTCTTGATGAAGAGTCTACCATGATGTTCTCTTCCTAAGAAGCTGGGTGAGCGAAGTCATGAAGTCAACGACTTGTTCACTAGCTGACGATTTACAGCACACTTCGCTGTAAATCCGCCTTGAAGCTTTTAAGCTTAAACTGAATGAAATTCCTTTCTAAAGAATGTGTGAGTCTGAAAGCCGAACCAGAACTCTTGGCCATCACTCTGTTTTGATTTGATTTGACGCTGGAAAGTCAAGAGTTGTAAACACGCTGTGACCGTTGTTTGGATATAACTGGACAAACGAACCTCTTACTTCCACGAATGGAAACCTTCTCTGACCAGAAGGACGGACGTCTTTACAAGGTACAGAGTTGTGATTGTTTACTAAAGGCTGAGTTAGACTTTCGCTTTGGTCCGCAGGCTGGAGCGCGCGCGCCGCGCGTGCACTGTGCCGCACGGCGAAATGCGTTCATAGTTTCGCCCCTGTCTTTATGGTTGACGCACGGCCGAGCATGACAAAGTGCTGTTCTTTTACGGGCCAGCAGGTGGAAGTAGCCTCTACAACATGTGCATATGTTACAAGAAAGGGTGTAGAAGAAGAAATCTACCGTAGAAGAAGAACTGTTTGACGTCACAACACAAATAAAATGGCTTCCCGCTCGCTTCATTCTTGAACTGTCTTTATTAGAGGAGCAAATTATAATAGAACAACAGTTATTGTGTCTTGCAATTTTAATGAGACGAAGAAGACGCAGAAGGAGATGGTATGTTCGGCCATTACACTGTCAGAGACGTACTGGTGGGGAATATAACATGCATGTCTGCACGCCGATTTGATGACCTGCTACATCGTATTTCGCCTTTCATACGACATGGAAGGACCCACAGCAGCCCTGTGACATTACCCGAGCGTTTGGCAGTGACTTTAAGAATCCTGGCTTCAGGTAGCAGCCAGAAAAGTGTAGCAGCCAGCTACAAACTTGGTGCAACTACGGTTTCCCTGATAGTCTCTGAGGTGTGCCAAGCTATATTGTATATTGCTATATGTATTTGAATGTTAAATGATTTTAAATAAAATGAAACTACATTGAAATATCCACTTCAGCTTTCCGTCTGTTTTGTTTGCATATTGTATTTACAAAGCCACTAACAGTTGTATTACATAAAATTTGGTATGAAAGACTTTTTTATAATTGTAAGAACATTAGATGTTAGAATTATTTGGAAACCTGAAATGGCATTGTAAATATAAGTCCCATATTGCATTAAAATGAAGCATTGCTACCTGACACGAAAAATCTCAATGTGTAGTAGCCTTTATTTCACCAGGAATGTGAAGTGGAATGTGGAGAAACCTGTAGAAATAGTGTTTTGATTTTAATGTGTGCAAAAATGGCATGCTGTCTAAAAATAATTGATAAATGTGTAATTGTGCATTACAAATGTATCATTTGAATCAAAGTCAAGTCAAAGTCAGCTTTATTCTCAAAACAGTAATATGTACAGGACATACACAGGATTGAAATTGCATTTCTCTCTGTCCCTCAGTGCAACAATAACTATTTAAACACTAAAACATTTAATAAACATAAAATGAAATAAAGTGTAATACTGTCCTGAGTTTTTGCATAGTACTTTTTCATAGTAGTATAAAAGTATAAAAAGTTTTCACCAACACCAACATTTAATATCCATAAACATAAAATGAAATAAAGTGTAATACTGTCCTGAGTTTTTGCATAGTACTTTTTCATAGTAGTATAAAAGTATAAAAAGTTTTCACCAACACCAACTGAGTGAGCTGATGCTAGGGCTGTCGCTTCTGCTACTGCTGCTTGACCCTGGCAAGTGTCGAGGTGGTACGGGTATGGGCACCGTTGGACAGGGAGGAATTGGCGTGGAGGACCTGCGCAGAGGAAAAACCCCTGCGTTTGAAGTACTGCCAGTTTCATGGCCAGTAGGCGTGAGGTTGTGAGAGACGATGGGTGTGATGTACTCATGGTCGATGGTGGTGAGGGTCTGGTCGATAGGGGTGAAGGTCTGGTCCATGGGGGTGACGGTCGGGTCGAATGGGGTGACAGTCTGGTCGAGGCACCATGTATCGTCCTGTGCTTGGCTCTGTGGTGTTTCTTCAGGCTAAAAAACAGACATTGACATCCATCAGTACAAAATGAAACGGTAACGGATACAATGCACATATGTGTTAAATAAAAACAAATGTTTGTGTAATTGTTAGCTTAATAAACAGAAGATGAAGCATCAACACACATATAGGCTAAATTTGTTTACAGTTGAGCTGTGCAGATCTAAAATAGCTATTTCCACTATTTCACATTTACTGGTCAGCAGCTTGATTTATATTTTCATTAAGCCATGTTTTGGTCATTCATTCTCACAGTTTATTGTTTATATCTATGACTACAAAGGGGAAACAACACGGCAGGCTGCACAGCATGGCCTGCTGTATTCCATGCTAAGCTAGCTGTAATAAAAGCAGTACTAACTTTTTTTTCTTTCATTTTTACCTCTTTTTCCATATTTGTGTCCTTTTCTCGGTGTTTTATAAAACTCGACAGCCAACTCAGCTCCACAACGAGGATTGGCACCGGTTTGTTGGTGCCAGGATCGCCACTTCTGATCACCCTCTTTTTGGCCTTCACGAAGCGATCCCGCATGTTTTTCTTCCTCCTTCTGCATCGCTTCTGTGCCAGTTGCACATCGAGGGATCATACAAATGGCGATACATGCGGATGAGTTCAGCCAGAGCAGCTTCGAAAGCGTCCATCTTGTTTTGAGCCCAGTCCGTACGTCACTGAGCGCGGCGCGCGCTCTAGGCTTGCGGAGTTTCAAAAATTCAGAGGTGCACGGCACGCGCTAATCCCCTGCGCGGGGCCAACGCGCAGGGGCGGGGACTGTGAAA